>VMKM01001329.1:0-153809 GCA_008360985.2 Macquaria ambigua | reverse complement strand
TTTCCTTGCCACTGTCGCTTCTAGTGCTTGCTCATGGTGGAATCTGTTGGGTCTCTGTAAATATAAAGAGTCGGGTCTAGACTTGCTCTCTACTCAAAAGTGCCCTGAGATAACTTTGTTATGATATGGCGCTATATAAATAAAACTGAATTGAATTGAATATACTTATGGCCAAAATGGAAGGAAATCATATTTTCACCCCTATCTGTCAGATTATCTCTTAGCAACATAAAGTATTTTGGCTAAAGTATTGCTGGCTTAAAGAGTGTTGATTAGGCTGTGGTGGTTATTGGATCTGGGGATTTTTAGCATTAGTCAATTTCTTTCATTAATAATGTGACATTTGCTAAACAACACTGCATTCGGGTGCCATTTTCAAAAATAAAATCAAACCCAGGAGACAAATAATAGACATTAACAGTTATGGAGGCTGCAGCTTTATGAGTCAAAAAGAATTGTTCAGTGGGGGAGGCCTGCACTTTACTGACTGACACACAGTCCCTGCAGGTAATAGTTTAGCTTAAATTGCTTGTAATATGAGTCATAGGAATCTTAAGTGAACTGGAATCATTAAAACCGAAAGATCATATACTGTAACAACAAGACTAAGAGTTTACAGCCATGCTAGCGGTTTCATGAGGCTGTACTATGAGCTGAATGCTAACGTCGGCATGCTAACATGCTCACAAAGACAACGATAATGTTGAGCAGGTATAATGTTCACCATCTTAGTTTAGCATGTTAGCATGCTAATTAGCACAAAACTTAAAGTACAGCTGAGCCAGACAGGAGTGTCATTAGTTTTGCAAGCATTCGTTGGTGGCACTAGAAATTATTTCTGAATGTGTGCACAAAATAACTGAATTTGTTTTTCTACTTTATTATTTTTTCAAGTAGGAGAGGCTGGACACTCTTACCTGTTTACCGTCGAGGAGATGTGGATCCTTGACAACAGCTGCTCCACAGAGCTCCACCATCCACTCCATTTCATCTACAATAAACACACACACACACACACACACACACACACACACACAAGTTGGCTGTAGATGTCGACTGTTATGGGGAGACCCTGTCTGATAAAGTATCCTTGGTCACACCTTAATGTAATTCTCTCCACTTTCACCCCTTGAACCCCACGGGGATACCGGGCAGACTCATTTCAAGCTCAGACTTCCTTTGATCGGAGCAATGGAAAACAGGTCAATACTTAAGTCTCCTCTCAAATCAATATGTGCATCTCACTCAATCAGTCAACACACTTTTAACTTGGTTTAGAAAAAAAATCTGCCCACATTTCAACATTTCATATCAGACACCAAACACGCCTTCAAAAAAAATCTAAAACAACTAAAAGCTTGTTGCCTTCAACATGAGAACACTTGTGTCAGGAAAACCTCATTCAACCTGCAGTGTACGCTGTAGACAACCTCATCATTTAACATAAACAAACGTGAGCAATTAAAAAATGGATGAAATCCCATTGGTCTGAAGAAAACAGACTCCATCCTCATGTTTGTGCCACATTAAGGAAAGTCTTTAAACTCCTCACGCTAGCCAGCAGATGTCGACCCATTAGCAAAGCTTCATCGACCCAGCAGGCAGTGGGAGGATGCTGCAGGAGCACTTTAAGAGCCCCAGGAAGAAGGAAACCAAAGAATGCTGCCTTGTGGATTTTGAAGCAAAGTGCCCCCTGAGACCTTCACCCATGATCTATCTGTCAATTCATTCATGTTGGAAGGGTAAAGCAAAAAAGTATGTTGCACGAAGGGCAACCAAACTCCTCTCTACATTGAACTTGGAGGTCGTAAACAGTTTAAATCATTAGGACCAAAGTTCACAAACTAGGCTGGTGCAAAAACTGTAAGACCGGGCATATTTATACCAATTTTAGAAGATGAGAACAGCATAAGCACCTTGGCCACGACTGAAGGCTCATTTCCACTTTCTTCTCAGAAAAAAACTCCAGGCAGCTAACTGACACCATAGCAACCGCTGTGCAATATGACACCACACCAGAAATGTCACACAACTCCTAAGTTCATATTCAATCCACCCACGCTCTGGACTCACTTGTCATTGTTCTCCAGTTGCGAAATAACGGGTTAAAAGACAGCACAGGTGTCGAGCTGTGTCAGTCAAAACCAGTGTGAGCTACTTTAACTGTCCTGTTTTTTATTGTTATTTTTCCCCTCTTCTCTTTAAAGCAAGGCGGGTGTCTATTGGAGTCCTGCAGGGCACAGACATCAATAAAACTGAATAAGTGTAGTTGAGCAAAGTAATTCTTGATTGAGAAAACCGAACAGTGCAAACAGCATCACGGCAGCTGGAAAAAGACTCAATTCCATGAAACAGCAGCTTAGGTTTTTCGCAGATTCTGTTTCTTGGCTGGGCGCAGTGACTTCCTGGACTCTTCACTGGTTGCCATGGCAACCCTAATGGCGACGACAAGACTCCACTCTGCACCAGTGTGACATGAGCAGTGCATGATGACTCTTCCTATCTGACTCTCGGCAAGATAGCAAATAAGCGTATTTCCCCAAACGGCAAACAATTTCTTTAATAACCAAATTTAATTAAGGAAACTTGCAAATATCAATATCAGCCTCAAAACTTCAGTATTGGTCGGGTTCTACTAGATTGTGCTCACGAGTGAGAATGTCAGTGTACAAGTATAGATGCTGTAATTGTTTCACTCTTTTTAACTGATCTGACAATACAGATAACCATTAGTTACATTTCTCAGTAATTCCCTGATCCACTTTGCATGTTACATTTCAGCTGTTGGTCCGGTACAGATATATAGAATATATATATAGAAAACTATTTTTCTCAAGCTCTACTTGGACGTGTCACGTTGCTGGTGAATTACCTGTAGTCATGTCTGTAAAAGGCCCTTGGAAGCAGATCTTGTAGCCCTTCATGAGCAACTAAAGAAGAAAAAAAGAAGATACAAAGTAAGGATAAAATAATCTACTGTGAGATGTCTGCACAATTTCTACAGTCAAGCAAAAGAGGACATTTATTCAGTGAACGTAATCTTCGGACAACGTTCAATAATGCTGTATGTGGGCAGCTGTAACAATACAGTGGAGTATGTTTCTGAGCTCTTCACCTGTCAGAAGGGTTACACTGGTAGGGCTGAAACACTTCACCAAGCACATCTCGCAATTTATAACAGGTACTCCTCTCTATTGTGTATAAAAAAACCTCAAGACCTTGTTCATATTTTGTTCCCACTGTAATACTGTAAATTCAGGGATGAGTCACACAGAAAAGAGCAAACAGAGCCACCTTCGCTGAGGTAATATCACGCTTTAAGCACGCTAAGAAAAACGACCTGCCTGACACCAGGGACACTTTGTTTTATTGCACTCAGGGTCAATAAGCTCGCTTGAAATGGGAATTTAAAATTGTTTCCTTGAACCATGGTAACTACAGAAAGGAAATGTGCAAGTCGCATCACAGTCTCATATACAGTGTGTGGCTGGATGGAAGTGTTTGGAAGATAAATGTCCGAGCTGCTGGAGAGAGAAATACTAATTTCTCACACCTCCCTGTCCGTCCATAACGATCATTAGCCAGAGGTGCTTGGTGAGATGAAAAAGTGTTTCTGTTACAGATTTTTAATTTAGACAACACCTAATGTCCTTCAGGGGGTATTAAAGTATGTGGTGTGATGTGATAACGTGCAAACCCTACACACGACACACACATATGCAGAGTCTTTGACTGATTTCCTGGCCATCAACATTCTGGTGACAGACTCCGGGTCCTGGCACTTTCATCTCATCTGTTAGTCTGTTTGTCACAGTGGTGCAGGTGACAGACAGTGAGTATGAACAGGACAATCTGTCTGGCTGCATCAAAGTGCCGCCGTCGTGTTGAAGCCTGAAATTACTAGCTAATTCAATTAGCCGAGGTTCTTTAAAGGCAGTGATACGGCCAACATGACATCTAGCCATTTCTAATTTTCCCCCTCAGTGGCAACAGAACCGGTCCCGCTGGCCTTACACCAAGAGGAAAATTACAATTAGCTTTTTACAACATGGCCTTAGCTAAGAGGCTGGTGCAATAGGAAGAAACAGGTTCAAGTGCTGTTTGTTATTGGGACACTTTTATTTGATTTTCTTCATTAGAATCAGACTATTCTTTGTAGTCAGACACTGTGCTTTCATGAACAATAGAGGTGGCAATAACTGTCAATAACAGCAACAGCTAATGTGTTGAATTGTGTTTTTCTTTCTTTCCCTGAAAGGTTTTCGTGTCAAGATGAGTTGTTTTCAACCGGTTTTAAATTTGTCAGTTCTCGAGGAACACAGGTGACTGTTGTTGACATGTTTTAGGTGTAGAGATCGGGCTGAGTGATTAATAATAATTAATAATAATAATAATAATAATAATCTGGCAGAATGGACTGATGTTCTGATAAAGGCCTTTGTGGGCCAAAGGGTGAATGAAATGGGGAGCAAGCAGCTTAAATGCATTTATATTGTGAGAAAGAGAGAGGCCTCTTCACTAGATACTATATGTACTGCTCTGTTTTTGACTTACAGCACTGCTTTCACTTTGCTTCACCAACTGTTAAATTACTCTTTAATGGGGGCATCCTGGTAGTCCAGTGGCCTAAGAAGCAAACTATGTAACTACATTGTCCCTGGTTCGATACTGGACAGAAACCTTTGATGCATATCAATCTCCTAATATTTCCTGTCTCTGCCCAAAAATATCATTAAAAAAAGTACTTTTAATGTCTGTTTCTTCTGTCATTTGGAAGAAGGTGATGTCACTTACTTGTGTGCACCAATCAGAGTTTAGCAACATTTGAATCAAATGTGATGACAGTTGTGGGGCTGTTTGCTTATGTCTCCAGGCTACTGTCAATCAAATCTGATCAAACCACGCCCACCATTAATTGAAATTTATCTAAAACATTTTTCAGGGGCTTGTAAGGTAAAATCTTGGAGCTAAAATTGAACTTGCAAAGTGTACGGCTAGCTGCCACCCTGTTCAGTGTGTAAGGGACTCACGTTATTGTCTTCAGTGGTACGAGCTCTCATGGGGCCCTGGTGGTTGGGCCCATTCACCACGTCACCTCTCACTTCAAAGAGACTCTGTTGGAAAACAAAATGACTTCAGTATAAACCTTTCCTGTTGCTGTTAGCTTATAAATAAGTGAAGCAATTATTCAGCCTCTTCTGACAAAAGGACTGATTGTACGCTGACAGACAGCTAATATTATTTGATTAATTTTGGTCAAATACGCTCCTAAGAGTTCACTGAACATCCTTCAGTTTGACAGAGTTCATCTTATAATTGTATGGAGTCCATCTCTACATACACTATATGATGCATAAAACTGATTATAAACTGGCCTGGATAGCGGAGAAATAGTTTTACATTAATGGGACAAAGCCTGGCAGATGATTATACTTGCAGAGCACAGAACCAGATGCAGGGATTGCTAAAGCAAATGGATGACAAATAATTTACGAGGTATCACAGCGAATCACATGGAGAGATTCATCATGCAGCCTTAATTCAACATCGAGACATACAGAGATGTAACAGGAAATCACCGGCGAGCATACCTCATCTAAGAGTTTCTTTTGTTTGAAGCACTCTGAAATCCCTGCGAAGAGGAAATAAGAACAAAAACTTATGAGCTTATTGTCAGAAGCACACACACTATTCTGGTGGCTACTGTATTATGTATCCCTCTTATTCCCTCCCTTTTATTCCAGCCTATCCCTCCACATCATGCTGTTTTGTATTTAGAGCAATTGTTGTAAGCTCACCAGTGATGGAGCTTGACAATAAAGTGAGTCAGGACTTACACTGGAAGCTCACCACCCACTTCCTGGCCGCAATGCCAAGGAAGTACTTCAGCGTACGCTCACATACCAGTTGTTCATCTGGCAGAGAAGAGAGAAGAATGTGTGAAAAGATGTGCAAGTAGGCACATAAACACACCTTGATTTGAAGCTTTTAAGTGTTATAAATGAGGTATAATGGTTCCTATTAGATTGTCTATTAAGTTCAAAAGGTCAACAGTATGACCTGTGCTAGTTTGTGAGGATGACAACCTTGAGGTCAAGCCTTGTTTAGCATGTGTCTTACTTTTATGAAATACTAAAGAGAACTAACACATACTGTAGTATGCAGATACAAACAGACAATATGTGTAGAAAAGAATACCTGTATGCTCTTAGAGACAATGCTCAAAGCTTTAATGTGATGCAAAATAAAGCACACTATATATGGCTATAACTATTGCCCACTCTTCCCAGAAATTACATTTTTTACCATGTTATCATTTAGGCTACTTAAATTTTGATTAGTTAGGTAAATCCTGGTGTTAAGGCGTTGTAAAGCACTATATGCTCTTCCACACCAACAACCTTTACAGTGACAAAAATAAAAAAAGTGGAACAATTGCCTTGAAGTTACATGTACTTTGCAGGCGCTGACAATGACCACAAATACAAAACTGATGCCCATGATAGGACCAGAAACACCAAAAGTTGCACATTGACAAATTGTCATTATTTTCAATTACCATATTACACAGTGAAGGTCAAGAATGCACTCTTGCATAGGAATGGGTTTTTGAATAACAGCATTTTCACAAGCCAAAATGAATGAACAGTTCTTTTAAACGGCACCAAACCGTTTAGGAGTGAACACTAAAACAGTGAATAGCTTCACAGACACAAATCACGGTTGATCAGCAGGGTCAGGGGTTATTCTTCCTTCAGGAAATATATTAATGATGTATTGATTTGTATTCCAGGCAAGAGTCAAGTGTGCATTATTGATGCGCCTCAAACATAACTTGATTTCAAATGATTATTATTTTCTGCTAATGGTTAGAATGGGACACCTCCTGCTCCTTTCCAACCTTCAACCACAAAGATCAAGAGGCCTGGCGTTCTCGTTTTTTGGTTACCCGGGTAACAGCTGCCATTAAAAAAGAAAAGACTTCTTAAAACAGTGACAGTTAATGTGGTGCTTTGGAGACAGCGAGCTCTGAAATTAAAAATAATCTAGCAGAGAGGGTAATTAGCAACAAGCGGATGAATGGAGGAGAGTGAGTAGGTGAGACAGAGGCAGAGAGCTTATCTCTAAGGAGCGCTTTAAAAGACGCACAAAACAAGCTGTAACTACATGTAAAAAGGAAATGTACTTCTGGAAATGCAAATGTTCCTGCTCAAAGAAAATATTTAAAAAAACAGGACTTTTCTCTGTTGTGTATCAACCATTAATTAAAGTCCAGAGGATCAATGCAACACTTACAACAGTTAACTTAACTAAAAAAAACAATGTTGTCATGCATGAGAGCATACTCACCTGTGTGCATTATGATATGGGACACCTCTGACGTCACCTGGGAAACCACACGGGCACCGACTCGCTTGGCAAACTTTTTCACCATCATCTACAGGCGATAACATCTGATCGGTTAATGTGTGCTACAATGGAAGGCGCTAAATATACACATTCATTGACTGAATGGGTGAATGCGCACCTGTTCACTTGGACCTAAGCCAGATGACACTAGCACCATCTTGTCTTTACTTCTATCTCTCGGAGGAGTGTTATTTTCTTTGTCTTCGTGCCCATCTGATGATGAACCATTGTTCTTTAATGTTTTGGCTGCTGAACTTGAACTAGGTGTCTTGGAGACTCCGGTGCCTTTTACACTCGGCCCTGTGTGTGCAGAGCGCTGCGCTGCTGAAGACAGAGAGGAAACAAACAAATAAAAAGAAAGAGTCAATTCAGTAAAAACAAACCTTGCTGGAATACTAAAAACATTTTGAGAAGCAATAAAGAGCTACTATCCCCAAGTGGCAGCTGCCATATAGACCTCCATATCTGTACTTGTCCTAGTGGAAAAGTGTGGAATCATCAGATTGTGAAGAAAAAAATTAAATTAAATTAAAAATAATGTCTCAAAATGTTTCTTTCTGCTCATGTGCTTCTGGGAGATTGAAATGCATTTAATCTTTCATAGAAAAACAGTTACACTTGTTAAATGTTCCAGCATGTGTCACATTCTGTCCAATGCTACACCAGCAGCCTTACCCATCTCTGCAATGCCGCCATGCTTTGACACACTGGCCCGGGTGACCCCCTTTCCATCACATGGTCTTGTGCTGGGTTCTCGTTCTGCTCCTGGAACAGCTTTGCTGCAAAAGAGACGCGTACATTAACTTTAGTAGAACACCGCCCTGATCGCCCAGGCATTTTTATATTTATTTATATTGAGCTTGATCGATTTTCTGATCATTTGTGTATTTCGCATTTGCAGGTGGTTCATGCCGGAGATGAAGGAAGTCTGACTGAATCCCATGCAAACTTTCCTGCCACAACAGATTGGACGCTCCTCTCTTAATGGATATTACACAGAACAATATACAACACTACAAAACACTACTAGAACGCAAGAAACAAAAGGGTATAGGTTACTTGATGGTGAGCTGTAGCATATATCTGAACTGGTTTGGCTTTACTAACTTGAGTTAGGTTCACTCCAGGATACAGTGCAGCCAGAAAGTATTAGGACAGTGACACAGTCCTGTTGTGTTGGCTCCAGCCCATAACATTTGAAATAAAACCATCACTGTGTGTTGTGGTTAAAGCGCTGACTCTCAGCTTTAATTTGAAGGTGTTTGCATCCACATTAGATGAACAGTGTTGAAATTGTATCCCTTTTTATACAGCCTCCCACTTTTAGGGGACAGAAGGTAACTGGTCAAGTCAACATTCACAGTCAATATTTGGTTGCAAATCCTTTGCAGTCAATGATTATCTAAAGTCTTCGATCCACAAACATTGGCAGATTCTTGGTATCTTCCCCCGTGATGCTCTGACGCAGCCACACTCACTTGTTGCTTGTTTCAGGAGCCTTCAGTCTCATCTTCAGTGAGTGAAACACATGATTAGTTTAATTCAAGAGACTGTCTCAGCCAATCAAGAGTATTACATTGTTTGACAGTGAAAAAAAAAAGAAGCCTGGGTTGTCTTGTCTGTATGTTTAGGGTCATTGCCCTGCTGAATAGCAGCTATTTAAACTCATAGTCATTGTTTCATTTCAAATCAAATATGCTGGAGGAGAGCCAAAATCATGAAAGGTCCTCTGTTATCAGTAGATTACAAGCTATTTTATAATATGAATACAGTTTTAGAAGTTCTCTTCCTTTGTTTTCTTTTGGGTTCATTTCTTCACTAAAAGACTCCTAAAATCCTGACAACTGGCAGCGAGCCTTCATTTAAATTACCTGCACCAAAGTGATAATGGCTCGTTGAAAACTCGTCATATACTCCAGTGCCAACCATTCTTTCCAATTTCACCATGCGCTCACTGAGTATATGCTTTTTTAATTCAGAACTTGTATAGCTAAGGCATTCTGTGTTTTCATCTGCTGTCTTTTTCCGTCTCTCCCTCTCCCTCGCCTGGAGGACAGCACTTAGAACCCCGCAGGGCGAGAGGTTGGGGGGGAGGGAGGGAGGAAGCAGTCAAGCAGGAGAGATAAATTACTGTGGCAACACAAGTTTCCCTCTAAGTGCTCTAAATGACATAAGAAGCAGTCAGTAATGACTTTTTTATTCTCCACAGCATAAGCAGATTCTGGGTTCATTAGTGAGATTATCCGCCTGTCCTCTTGAGATGCATCACCCTCTGAGAACAAGACTGGAAACACACGCGCGCGCACGCACACACACACACAGACACGCTAACTTTCTCCTTCAGTCAAAGACCGAAAGAGACCAATTACATGCCACTTGCACCAGTTATTGTTCTGCTTAATATGGTGGTATTGAAATATAGCTCCATTTAAAATGTATTTACAATGTATACAACCCTCGGAGGAGAGAAATACAACGCGCTGAGGCAGATAATATTTCATTAGATTTGTTATTGAAGTCAGGTTTGACTTTACGGATCGTCACAGCAGATTGGTTTACTTTCTATTAGCCAGGCTAGCTGTTTCCCCCTGGTTCCAGTCTTTATGCTAAGCTAACCTAACCGGCTCCTGGCTGTAGCTTCATCTTTAATGACCAGATATGAGAGTGTTATTGAACCTCTCATCTAACTCTGCATGCTTTCTCTATCACTTTCAATGACCATATTATCAGACAGGCAAATACAGAGAATTCCCAACGTGAAGAATGATTCTCTGTAGGAATGACGACTGTTACCATGCAGGACCAGTTTCAAACGGTCCAATTCCTGAGAATCATTTAGCTGTGATATTATCAGCTCCTCTAATCCTTTCCTGCTTACTGCAAACAATGACTTCATGTTGGGAGGAAAGCTTTCATGTTTTCACATTAGACAGGCAGCGTTTATTCGTAGTTTGACTGTGGTTACATGTGATGCCTGTTGTTCCAGTAAGACGCAACAGATACTAAGCAATGAAGCTAAACTAACAACTATTTGTTGTTGTTTTTTTGTTAGATCAGGGTAATCATATCAGGAGAGTAAAAATGTAGAAATAGAAATGTCTATGCAATAGTACTAAAAGCTTGACTTACTGGTCTGAAGCTTGGCCTATGTCCTGGTCACACGGGAGGGGTCTGTGAGCGTCTGGGCCTGGGGACACAAAACAATCATCAGCTCTCAATACTTGCACCAAGCTAATACACGTTTAAGTAAAAATAAAGAATTCAGTTTGGAGTCACTGAGATACAATATGTTCCTTTGAAAAGAAAAAAAAAGTAGTAATCGAGTATCTTTGCTTTGATCTACACTTCATTTGAACACTGCATGGGTAAACTTTCATGTTAAATACCAGTATTTCAGCATGGTATTGAAGCATTAAAACAATATGACAGGCAATTAATGATTATTTTTATTATCGATTCTTCTGCCGATTATTTTCTCAATTCATGAATTAACTGTTTTGTCCTTTCAATGTCAGAAAATGTTAAATAAATGCCCATCACAATTTCCTAGAGCCCAAACTGACATCTTCAAATTGCTAGCTTTGTCCAACCAACAGCTCAAAGCCCAAAAGATATTCCGTTTAATATGACAGAAAACTAATAAAAGCAGCAAATATTCACATTAGAGAGGCTGGAATCAGCGAATTTTGGCGTAAACAATCTTCTACTAATCAGTTAATCGACTAATCACCTGTGGTTCTGCTGCTCTGGTTTGTTTTTGAGGGGACTTCTTTTGCAGGACTTTCTTCTTTCTCCTGAAGCACCTCTGACACCAGAGCCATCAACTTCTCCAGCCTCACCAACTCCTTCTGCATTTCTATCTTTTGCTGAAAGAGGAGAAAACAAAGTAAAGCAGACACATCTTATCATTTCAAATGAGTCATACACAAAAATACAGGGAGGGATAAGAGGGAAAAGAAAGCCGCAATGCAACATTTACTACAAAAAAATAAATAAATAAAAGGGACTGCACTGCACTGACATATGAAAACAATAACAACTGTCAATCAGTGAGGAGGGACACTCAGTTAGAGCCAGTTAGTCATTATTGGAAGGGAATGGGTGCTTTTGCAATCAGACAGCACTTAGTGAGGAGAATACATGGCAAAAGAAGAGAGTGAGAAAGTGATTATATAATATTTAAGAAGTGACAACAGCTTTTTCAACTGGTGCTAGTTTGGAAGAACAGATTCCACTGGTGTAAATGTGTGTCTTTCAATGCCTCCCTGGACTAATACTTTGAATTTCAACCTTTTGAGTTTACAGCGCAAGTGCATTGATTATGTATACAGACACACAAACACAGCGCAGTAACACCAAACTTCTGTATTCTCAGATGTGTGTAATCCCGGGCCCTTTCTAAACCCCAGGGCGTGAAACTTTAACTCCCAGTCAAATGTAGTCGACAGATAAAAGTGAGAGCGCTGGAAGATGGATGAGGTAGAAAACAAGAATCATCTCCTAGGCGGCATTTCCTCTAACGTAAATGAAATGCAATTTAGAAAGCTGCTGAGGGGGACATTTTTTACTGAGCGAGGTAGTCTGTCATCCAGGAGCTGACAGTTTGGTGTGGGAATGTGTGGTGGCTGCCCTCTCTGGGGCGTAACGTGACAGTGCATCACTGTTAGCAAAAGGCAATCAGGTAATGCTGAACAAGCAAATAGACAGACAAAATATTTCTGTTAGAATTAAAGGCAAATGTAGTCACTTTGTCAGGAATCAAAAGGTTCTTCAGACGCTAAATTAGATGTTATCTTTCTAAAACAGAGGGTGTATTTATACAGCTATGTATAAAAAATGAAGTCATTGGGAACATAATCATATTTACCTGTGTAACAAGGACTTCGCTTGAAAATTGTGATGATTCCATGGAAACGCCAGTGCCATTTACTGGAACATCACCTGCAGAGAGGAAATAATCAAATTGCTTTGTGTCTAAACGCTTGAGAATTAGGTTGTTTTTTTCCACCACATCCCACAGTCACACAAATTGTAACAGTGGAAAACAACAGAGCAAGCACATCTTTGGCAGACTAGTAACAAAAGAGGATACTTATTGTACTGCTTAATCACAGCAGGCTGGAATCCTAAAAATGAAGCCTTAAAACAAAAAACTATTTCGGTCAATGAGAATCAACTTACATTCATCTGGCGTGCCAAACAAGTCCACAGACGCTTGGCTGGAGCTAACACAGTCAGGGCTGGGGCATGCAGGTGGACGGCTCAACTGTTCTGCTGCATCAGCTGTAGCACCCTCACATCTGTTAGCTTCATTGGAGTCTCCCTGATCCTGGGTCACAGCAGAGGGAGGAGCTGATGTTCCGAAAATTTCATTCAAAGTTGGTAACCCCTCTCCGCTGCAATCTGACTCGGATGAAGACTCGAGCCTCTGGGCCCTCGTCCTCTTCCTGGGCATGCTCTTGATGGAGGAATGGGAGCTGAGCTGTCCACTGCCACTGCTGTATGACTTTGCTTCGTGGACAATTTGTACAACTGTTATTCCAAGGCCATCAGGAGTTAAAGAGGACTCTGTGTTTAAAAAATGTTCAGCGGTGTTGCCTGAATGTTTTCCATTGGCTGCTGAATTGTGCGCCAAAATGCCATCTCTTATCTCCTCCACTTTGCCAGCATCCCTCATGGTACAATCAAGCTGATTCTCTGCGATCTGAGAATACTCTGAGGGTTCATTCATCTCCTGATGTTCAATGACTGTGAAGCAGAGCCCAGAATCTACTACCTGAGGCACAACAGAAAGATGAGGACTTTCTCTTCCATGCTTTGACACTTTATTAGGAGTAAGGACACTACTAACACTATTCCTGGAGATACAGTTACCACCAGAGATGTCCTGACCTGAACAACTGCTATCAGGGATCGAGGCTTCTACCATCACTTGATCTGGTTTCTCAACAACTGTTTTTCTTGTCAGGGCGGGTGAATTAGTAGGGGAGATCAAATCACTACAAGATGAGTTTTCATTGTCTTTTAATGCCTCTTGGTTGGTGATTTCACATCTCTTTGTATAGATCTGATTTTTGGCAGATTCAACACCAGAACAAACACGCTGGTTCGCCTCTGCTTCGGCACCCTGCACATTTTCTTGGTCTAGACTACGGCTCCTTTTCACATTTGGACCACCAAGGTGGAAAGATTTCCTTTTGGTGGCTTTGAAGCTCCAGAGCAGTTGCTCTGTGTCCACCTCGCTGTCGTTCTTATCCTCCTCGTTTTCTGTTACAGCACTTTTAGTCTCGCAAGCGGAGGTTTCCAACTGCATATTGTTTGGGAAATGATTCGTTTGATTATCACTTTCAAGTGTTGGATCTACTACAGCTGCTTCAGTTGGACTTGTAGAGTTTGGGACCACAGGGACGCAACAAGCAGCACTAGCTTCAGACAAAGTTTCAGCATTTGGTACTTCAGCAATGGACTCGTCAGCATCTTCTGTTGGTTTCAAATAAGATGTCCTCACATCAGGCTCCATGTTTTCTATTCCACCTAAATCTTGATCATAAATACATCCGTTTCTTTCAGCCACCTTTGTCATGTTTCCATTCTTAGGTGATGCCGTATTATTCAACATTCTACCTTTAGTGTCCTCAGATGACTGCTGCAGATTGCTGTCTTTTTCAGGTATGCTGGCTTTCAAGTTTGCTTTTTTGTGACCTTCCTGGATTTCCTCACCGAAGAGTTGACGTCTTCTACTTCTCCTGGTGCTCCTCATGACAAGGATTGCTTGGTCCTCGCTGCTAGGGTAATTCTCAATATGAACTTGAACTTCTTCTGACCTTGGTCTAGTCTTAGGACTGGTTTCTCCATTTTGAACTCCAACCAGAACAAGGGGTTTTGGCACTCTTGAGGGCTTCCCTTTTTGTGACCTAGTGTTTTTACTTTTCCTCTTGTCAGTTTTCTTTTGTTCAGTACTTTCTGACTTTGCCTTAGCTTGCTCTTGCAAATCAATGTCAACCTGCTGCAGAGTGTTACACATCCTTTTCTTTGACTTGCTTTCTAGTTGCTGTTGTCCAATATCAGGCACAGGACAGGGAACCTCATCTTTTCCATTATTTTTGTCACTTTCTGGCAAGTCTATATCTATATAATTTTCCTCAATGACCTCCATCTGCTCTGCTTCTTTAAAAATGTCCCTGCTGGAGTCCTTTACTTCTTCTATCATTTGTGTGAGAGTGTTTTTCTTCCTTCTTTTGGAAACTGTTTCAGGTGTTTGTGTTTCTTTAGTTGTTGGTGGTTCAACAAAGACGTTAAGTGCAGAAGAGATGTTCCTGTTCCCTTTTCGCTCTCGTTTGTAGACGGCCCCAAACACCTGCGCCTCAAGGGCTTTAGCACGATCCTCTCTCCTAGGATTCAAATCACTATTGTGTTGCTTGACATCTATTGTTGAAGCGGAAGAACAGCTGTCCGAGTCATCAGTGTCTTCATTGGGTTTCTCTAACTCGAGACTTCCTTCAGTTGGAACTTTCATGAGCCACTCCACGACTTTCTCTAGACTTTTCTTTCGTTTCTGTTCAAGAATCTTGTCGGGCTCCAAATCCTTTTTCTGCTTCTTCTTTGAGGACTTTCTTAAAGGTTGGTCTTCAGTCTCATCGGGAATGAATGATGGATGAAGGGAGGCTTTCTCCAATTTGGGAAATGTCATTTTGCCTCTAGTTTCGTGTGTCGATGTTGCCTTTTCCACAACTTGTGACATTTCTGTTTCCACTGGATCCAAATTATCTATTGGGCTGTGTATTTTCTTGTCAGAAGTTGGTGGGGCTTCCCCAAGGCCACTGTCCAGGCCTTCATTTTCTGTTGTTAAAGGACTTGTGTCTTCAAGTCCCATAAGTCTTGCAAATCCATTTTGGGCTAAAAGAGAATTGGGGAAATGACAAATAATTAACCTTTTGGAAGAAAGCACACTTTCGAAATGAATAATGCATAACCATCCCCTATTACCTCTAGAGCAATC
Organism: Macquaria ambigua; assembly: GCA_008360985.2. Taxonomy (NCBI): domain Eukaryota; kingdom Metazoa; phylum Chordata; class Actinopteri; order Centrarchiformes; family Percichthyidae; genus Macquaria; species Macquaria ambigua. Next base: position 138,400 of record VMKM01001329.1, on the reverse strand, counting down.
TACCACTGCATATGACTATCTTTTAAATAAAAGCAAATCTGTCAATTAATTTGAGGTGAAAAGATGCACCACCATACAAGGCCTCAAGATTCTACCTGCTATAGTTGAGGAGTGAGACATTGGAAAGTCATTATTGTCAACATTTTCCATGGTGTCAGTCCCAGGTGTATCTCCAGATGACATTTCATGACGATGTTTAGTAGCTTCAGCATCTGTGACTCTGGGTAGAGGTAATATTGCAAACAATTTAGCATTTGAATGATTTCAAATGACAGACAAGTTAAATGTTAGTGTTCAGATTTCTTACCCTGATTGTCCTTTTTGCTGGGACATCCCAGTTAAGTCTGAAAACATAAAAGTACTGTTGTTAGATAATGTCATGTAAGTTAATTACACAAACTAATTTTAAAAAGTCTGTGATGTGATGAAGTCTTACAGTTTGTGCCAGTGTCATGTTCATATGCCTGTATCATGTCCTGCAATCCTACTACAAGTCTCTGAAACCCAGGGCTCTCCTGCAAGCTCCTGTATAAATAAAAAACAAACAAACAAAAAAAAATGTTTATGATAATGCAAGTATTAACGAATTATGAATGTAACACTGTCATCTTACTGATTTTGTCCAACCTTTTGGTTATCTTGGCTTTACAAACTGGACAGTTAGCCCTGTTTTGTTTGGAGTTGTCCAAAAGTTTCATCATACAAAATCTGGTGAAAAAGAAAAGCACATATATTGTTCGTGAATGCATGTAAAAAAACATTAAAATATCAGTTTCTTTAACAAAATGAGGAGTAATCAAACGTTACTTACTTGCAAAACTGATGGTCACACTTAGTAGATACAGGTGCAGTCATTAAATCCAAGCTACAGGTGAAAGAAATATGAAGTAAGTAAACAAGTGACAATCTTAATCTTTTAATTCACCAAAAATAGTGTAGATGCAGTATATTTTGCTTATTTAACTTCTTGGTCAGAATGACACTTACCATATGGGGCACTGCAGAGTCTCCCAAAGGACTGAAATCCCCTTTTTGACATCTGTGGCATTTGGTGTTTTCATGGTGATTTTTAAAAAGCTACAAATGAAAAATTAAAGAACACACAGAGGCTGTAAACAATACACTGCTTTCAAGGCGAACTGCCAATATTAGACAAAACTATAAAGCGAGCATGTTACTGGTAGAGTTGGTATTTGATGCTATTTAGCCATTCTTATAGAAAATACAACTTAGTTCATTGATGGGAAATGTAGCAGCATGAAAACAGTGTGTAAGTGTGTAAACATAGGAAATATTCATCAGCTTTTGTCTTCCACAGTTAGAATGTTAACTGCAGTTTGACTTTATCTTGTGAAATTAATTATATTGCTGGGCAATACAGAACACCTGTGTTGCGAATTGTGATGCACAATTTTTGCTGTCTAAATTAATAAAACTAAATCTTTATTTTCAGATTTCTCCCAATTTTCTAAAATAGAATGACAGCTGAAAATTACAAATGTAGTGACAGGCACAGCACTCTAATGTGACTGGCATCAAGTGGGCACACCTGAACACATACTGAAATATATATCTATATTGGATTAAGGTCTTTTTGTTATGGTTATATAAGCACTTGCATGGCTTTTGAAATGTCCTATTGTTGATTGTATGGTGAACCACTCAGTCTAATATTGTCTGTGATTATGACAAACTGCTAAAGTAAAGTTATGACAAGTGTGTACTTAGGTTATATCACATTTGCTGTACTGTAGATTGTATTGTTATCCAGGTAGCCAGCTATAATGTGTATCTAAAAAAGAAGTTACTAAGGCAACTACAGTATTTAGGGCTGGCTTACTACACACATGCTCATAAACTGGTTATACAGCACGAAATCTTACTTACTGTGCTGTGTATTTTATGTATACTAAACTCAACGGAAACACATCATTTGAAACTGAAGGAGTTTCAATAATGTCAACACATTATTTATAAAGTTTCTAAGATAATTAATCAATGCAAAAGTCTAGTGGGAATCTTGTAAGCTTATCTGTGGATAATGTTATTATACCGTTAGCTGTGCCTACCAAGAATCAGGCTGGCTAGCTGCTATGATTTGGTTTGGGAGGTTAACGTCACACAACTAACCTAGCACTCCTGACTTCTTGACTTGTGAGACACAGAGAACAGACGCGAATACGTCGACAGACAAATATGTGACTCAAAGAGTAGATCACAATTTTTGAAATGTCACTGGCTAATTGTAAAAAAAATATAACTATTTCCAAATGTACCTTATCTTCTTACAGTTTGGAGTTATCAACACAGGACCATCCGCTTCAGTTTTCCCGCAACTATCGTCTTCTTCTACTGATGTTTGACTGCGACACGTAATGTCACAGCGCCGCATGCTGGTCCGGAGAGTGAACTACATACTGCACAGTACTGTCTCTACCAAATATTCTTTCATACGTCCGTTTTTCTTTTTTCCCCCCGAATTAACTCGTTGAAGTGTAAGCTGGATAGAGATAGAGATAAATAAATAAATAATAAATAAATACTACAGGGGCACCGTTTTTGGTAAGACGTATCAAAATAAAGGATGTGACAGGCCCTTTATCAGGTCACAGAATCTGATGGGTCACAGAATGAGGTGTAACACCATCTTACATTTTTCCCTCCAATGAATGCCTGAATACTCCTACAAGTGTCATATTATTCATTCCAAACTACCTGTGTGGTAACTTATAACATTTTTCCTAATTCCTATTAATAGCCTATTCAATTAATTTCAAAGAGGCTCTATTGGCATGACCGTATTGAAACACAGTATTGCCAAATCACATTATACAGGGTAGTATGAACAGGGAAAAGTACAGCTTTTAAGATGCAAACAATAAAACATTATGTTAACACTGTAGTGCAAAAAAACAACAACCATGTCAACAATATTTTGTAATGCAAATAGAAAAAACAGGAATCAGATGGATATCAGCAATAACATTAAAATAATAATAGTCAATATAAATATATTATATTATTAATATATAAACTGTCTACAAGCTGGTTCTTTTGGAGTGGTTTTCCCACGTGACTTCACACTAATTTAACGTCACATCCGTCGTAAACAACAATAAGGAAGTGGAATGAGAAGTCCTGAGGAGCAAAATGCAACAGACACGCTAAACATATTAGAAGTGATTTCTTATTTTCGACGTGTGCAAGTCAGGATTATTATGCAATAGTTTCCATTCTCCACAAGCGACAGTGAGTCCATCTTATGCTTATACACCGTTGATGCACGTAACGTTACACACAAGCTAGCGGCAAAGCTAACGTTAGCTAGCTATCTATCTAGCAGTTTAGCCAAACAGGTATCTAGCTTGCAAACTATAATGTGTAGCGTTAACTTCTAGACTTTTGAAAAAAGACTTTTGCCGAAAAGGCTATCAAGCTGTCATTAGTATTAATCACTCGAACATATTTACAATGTGCTTTTATTTTTTGCGTGTCTTTTTGTAGCTAGCGATGGAGGGCTCCAAGTCGTCGAGCACAACCATGCAGGTCAGCTTCGTGTGTCAGCGGTGCTGTCAGCCGCTCAAACTGGACACATCCTTCAATGTGCTTGATCGGGTCACGATCCAGGAACTTATTGGTATGTATACCTGTAAGAATCAATCATCGGTGCTGTAAAATGTACGTAACGTTTAGGAGATGTTGTGTAGTTCAAACTGCTCCATCTGTCATGTAGTGACCCTTCTGTATCCCTCTGTCCTCCTCAGCTCCGCTGGTCACAGTGACCCCCAGCAAACAGGCAGACAGCACCGAGGGGGAGACAGCACCAGAGGTAGGTACAGCAGAAAATATATATGTCAAGATGCGACTCTAACTTGTCTACAAACTCTGATGCTCTCATGTTCTTCAGTAGACTAGCCACTGACACCATCAAGCCACCATTCTTGTTCGGTATAGCCACTATATCCACTTTCCATGGTTTTCCCTACGCCCAAAATCACAGACTGGTGAGATAAAACAGTGGCGTCAGGGAAACTGATATTTTTGACGTTTCCATGTGGGACATTATGACAACTCCATTAAGAACTACAATCCATACTCCATAGAAACATGTATAATGAAGTATTATGACTTGGTAATACTTCATTATTTAGCTAGTTAAGCAAAAGCATATGTAAATAAAATTCCTTCCTAAATTTCCTTCCAGGAGACCTTTGTAGAAAACAAGCAAGATGGAGTGTCACGAAAATACATCCCTCCTGCACGGTGAGCACTCAAGTCTTTTCATTCAGGAAACAGAGCTGAATACTGATTACAATTTTTTGATTATGTCTTAGTTGATATGTTATGTTATGTTATATCTATCAATATAACTGTATACCTATATCTGGATGGACAAATACAGAATATCCTACAAAGCTGACTGAACTTCTGAATCTTGGCCCACAGGATGATGTCCACAGAGAGCGCCAACAGCTTCACACTGATTGGAGAAGCATCTGACGGTGGCACCATGGAAAATCTTAGTCGTAGGCTGAAGGTAAAGTAAAATTTAAATTCTATTAGGTTAGTTTATCATGTTATTTTGGCAAGAATAGCAGACAAGTTTGTTAGGATGAACTTATGGTTGTGATCTATGTGGGGCCTGAACTTAGAACCGCTGTGTTCTCATCTGACAGTGTGTTAGTGACATGACCTTATCTGATCCTATCCCACCCAGGTGACCAGCGACCTGTTTGATATCATGTCGGGCCAGACAGATGTGGACCACCCACTGTGCGAGGAATGTACTGACACGCTGCTGGACCACCTGGACACACAGCTCAACATCACAGAGAACGAATGCCAGAATTACAAGTGAGCTGGTGCACAACAAAGTTAAATTCCTCTATGTGTCAGTTTTCAATCAAAGGGTATTTTAAGAGATGGAAAATGCTGTTGGTGCTATTCACTACAAACCTGGCTAGTACAAAGAACCACCCAAGTTCTGAATGTCTGTATGTATGTAATAACATATACTGTATGTGAATGTGTTTTCAGGCAGTGTCTGGAGCTGCTGTCACACCTGCAGGTGGAGGAAGAGGAGACCCTGCTGGCAGAGCTGCAGCACCTGAAGGAGGAGGAGGAGGCTCTGGTCCAGGAGCTGGAGGCAGTGGAGGAACAGAGGGCTGCTGTGGCCCAGGACCTGTCCCAGAGTAGGATCCACTCTCAGCAGCTGGACACAGAGGAGCTACAGTGAGTGACCCGAGGGTGGTGTAAACAGGTGGCAGTGCTATATACTAAATGGTGCAGCAGCTAACAGCTCACGTATCTTTCCCACTGCTTTGTGCCACAAGGTACCAAAAGGAGTACAGCGAGTTTAAACGGCAACAGCTGGAGCTGGATGATGAGCTGAAGAGTGTTGACAACCAGATGCGTTACTGCCAGATTCAGCTAGATCGCCTGAAAAAGACCAATGTCTTCAATGCCACATTTCACATCTGGTATACACACACACACACACACACAAAATGTTGTTATGTATGCTATGAATAAATAATTTGTTTTTCTGTCGACCAATCAACCGTGACTCAGCAAATACTTTATATAGGCCTCCGGGACAAAAATGAATCAATCCCCATTGACTGAGAATCTTAATTGTTTGTTCATATTCTGGTCCAGGCACAGCGGACAGTTTGGTACCATCAACAACTTCCGTCTGGGTCGACTCCCCAGCGTCCCAGTGGAGTGGAATGAGATCAACGCAGCCTGGGGGCAGACGGTGCTGCTGCTGCACGCTCTGGCCAACAAAATGGGGCTGCGCTTCCAGAGGTACACACACACACACACACATTTCAGTTCGCTCGTATTCAGCATTGAATTAGCTCAGTATTAAGTTTAAAATGTGTTTTTCAGTTGAATCTACATCTACAATGTATATTCATTTAGTCATGTGTCTGTAAAAATATTTAGTGTAATAACCTTTAGTTTGTCTTTTGCTCTCTAACACATTTACACCCTCCCACTACTAAGGGCTATTTTAACTCATCTTTCATGTCGGTTTACTGGTCTTGTTTTTATTCCTTGGCTCTCCACCTCATTGTTTCTGTTATTTAGATTAAATTATTCAGTGCCATTGTATCTCAGCATATGCTTTGTTGTTTCTTTGGTGTTTTATTTTACCTCAGTTGTTCAGAATGAATGGATCTCTTAGTTTTATTACAAATATTGTGTATTTTTTTTACTATTTTTCTGCAAGTCAACACAAAATTAAGCTCAAACATTTCTCTCCTCAGATATCGTCTTGTCCCATATGGAAACCACTCATACTTAGAGTCACTGACAGACAAGTCCAAGGTAATACACACATGCACTGTTCTCCAGCCCTGCTCTCCCATCATCATTTAAACACTCCTCCAGGCTCCAATCCTGCCCTTTCTTTCTGTCTTGTGTTTGTCCAGGAACTTCCTCTGTACTGCTCAGGTGGCCTGAGGTTCTTCTGGGACAATAAATTTGACCATGCCATGGTGGCCTTCCTGGACTGTGTCCAGCAGTTCAAAGAGGAGGTGGAAAAAGGAGACACTGGCTTCTGCCTTCCATACAGGTCAGAGACCGGCAGACCAGCACGATGTGAACATTTGTCTTCATGCTCATTAACCAGGGCGTTGTTGCAGCAATTTAAGATGAAGCTGTAAATATTCATGAAGTCTGAATGCAAATTCTAAACCATTACCTCGACTTCTAGAGGGGGCTGGAGAATTGTCTGCTTTGATTATGCTATTGAGGCAAATAAGGGACATTTGGGAAAGATTTGGCTATTCAACCCTTTGAATTATTAAAGCGTGGCCTCCAGTACAATATTTACTAATACACATTACCAAGACAGCTCATAGTGCCTCTGACAACCCACAAGTCCAACAAAGTTATAATTATATTATGTTCATTTAACTATGCGGATACCACTGCACGGGCCATGGGTAAACCCTGTAATACAGTATGTACCACACATATTACATATTTTATTATGTTATTAGTTAGAGGGATGTCTGATCTAGACAACTGCCATCAAACCTTGGATATAGTGACCTGCCTTCATATTAGTGCACATTTTCTGGTCTGTCCAAAGCTTTAATCCAGATGAAGATGTCAACAATTACTGGTTAGATTATATGATATTATATGGATATTTGCCCCAAAAGGATGATCCCTTGTTCTACCCTCAGGCCCAAATGTCATCTTAGCACAAGAGCTATTTCATAATCTAGCAAAATACATATTTTTAATGACCCTCTGTTGTCACCCTCAGATTGAACTTTACATTTTTGGTACCACTACTAAGGTTCCTAATGGCAAAACTTTCAGTATGCTGGGTGTGATTATCATTTCAGCCTCTAGGAACCACTAGCAGCGCTGTAGACTCGTAGTCTTAAAGTGTTTGAGGTAGTAGTAGTAGTCTCTCTCCAGTCTTTCTTTCCAGATTTAGATGGATCCAGATGTTTTTACAAAGTTACATCGCTGCAGCTACAAAACAGAAATTAAGACTTCCAAATTCTGGGGTTTTATTTGTAGGGTCAAAGAAATCTGTCAGAAATGATGTCTTCATGTCTACTAACAAGATTGAGAATTGTTTAGCATGTACACTAATGAGCCTATTATCTATGTAATGCCAGATTATAATATTGCTACTAGTACATCCACCAAGGCCTTGTGTGATGACTGTAATCGTTGGTTTACTCTGTGTCTCAGGATGGATGTGGAGAAGGGCAAGATCGAGGACACAGGTGGCAGTGGTGGCTCCTACTCCATCAAAACCCAATTCAACTCTGAGGAGCAGTGGACCAAGGCGCTCAAGTTTATGCTCACCAACCTGAAGTGGGGACTGGCCTGGGTCACCTCACAGTTCTACAACAGATAAACCTGCTGGACACTGCCTTGTGATATTGAGTTCTGCAAAGTCATATGCCCCTCTGATAAATGGATTTTGTGTGAATCCTATTTGGATATTTGGCCAAAGGAGAAGAAATGGTTGTCTGCTGCACCATTTTGCAAGTCTTTTTAGGATTTTCAGTACAAAAAAAAGCATGGAGAAATGTCCAGATGGTCTGTGTTTTTACATGCTACAAAGAGGGGATGATTTGTATCTATTTTGCTGCAAAGTGAAGATTATAAATTGTGGAAGCACTCAAGACAGGCACAGGTTGTCATGTCCCTCAAAGCAAGCAGGATAAGATAACTACATGTCTTTTATCGCCTGCTTCACTAATTAATATATGAAAAGCTGACGCTGCATTAAGAGAATTTCACACTTCCTCATACTAGAATGTAATTTAAAAGAAATCTTCAACCCAATTCAGTTCTAACCACTTTATGAAGTTCAAGGTATCCTTGCTCTCCCGATGCACTGCACGCCTTTGAAATCACTGTGCAACTCTCTCCACAATGAGAGAGAACATTTTTTGTCAATGTCCCAATTACAGAAGCTGTAAGAGTATGATGTGATAATTATGGTCAAGGTAGGATTTTTAATAGATTAACACGGTTTAGTATTCAGAAGAGTATGTCAGTATTTCATTAACCTTGAATGCAGTTATCACATTTGCCAGTCACATACATACTTTACAGGTAAACTTGTATTTAGAGGTACACTGATAGAGTCTTGGTGTTCATACCCTGCACCATCACATGATTTTGTCTGTTTTAGATATGATGCATAAAAGGTGGGATTGAGTTAATAAACATTTCATGCTGTGAAAAAAATGTCTGGTTTGGAGAGTTTCTTATAAATGTATTTGACACGTATTAATGTAATCACAAACACTGAAACGCATTCATGTAACTGCGTCATGGTATACTACTGACGACAGCATTAATAATTAAATCAATAAATACTAAAAATGGAACTTGGTCAAAAAACATCAGTGCACCTAGTATTTTTGTGTGATTTACAATAACTGCGTATTATATGACCACTGATTTTCCCAAATCAATTAAGACACCACAGTTAACCAAATTTCTTTTTTAATGGTTTCATAATTATTTCTGTTGAATCTTAACTCTCATCACAACACTCACTCATAGTCAGCCCCCCTATAAGGTTAACAAAAACATTAGAGGGGGTAAATTTCATGGAAAAATATGGACTTAATTAAAATAATAAGCTGACTTCCAGTTATCCAGTAAAATATTTAAAATAGGTCAAAACCAGTTACTCTTTCCAGAATCATCCCTCCTCTGTGTCATTTATGAACCTCGCCTAGTGCCGTGTCAACAAGGCAGGCCTTGAACTTTGGTCATCAGTCATTCCTTATTACTTGTAGGAGCCCTTCTTAAAAGTCCCAGGTTCAAACCTCTAGGGATACATGTGTGAAACTGACCACTCTAGTTCTGAAAAATAGTGAGAGATGATACATTTCAAGCAGAATGCGATGAAATTTCATTAATGCTTCTAAACCTTCCACAGAGTACAGGCAGGTGATCTTCCACACATTCTTCTCAGCCTGTCAGTTGTGCAATTTTTCAGGTGCTTTTACTATTCACCATGTAACAAAGCCCCTTTTAATGAGCCAAAGTTTTTGTGTTAGTGCATGCATATGGGCAAATCTTTGGGTTCTACTGAGCCCACAGCCAGAGACTGGCCCTTCATTTGTACCACTCGGATGATGGTGGTGGGCACATTTACTACTACATCACCACGTCATCCATCATTTTGGTTCCATTCACACTTTTAGGATCCCTACATCCCATCATGCTCTCTGCTCTCGCAATCAAGAGAGCAAAGGAGGAGTTTCATCAAGTGTGTAACGCATCCGCGTGGCTTTGTCCTCACTGGGGTTTTATTCCACTTTCTTTCAGCCTGCTTCAGTCGGAGGCACTGCTGCCGTAGCAGCTGGAGGTGGAGGGAAGAGGAGGTGCCAGGGGTGTGCTGCTGCCCAGGGCTTTTCGAATGTGGGGCATTAGGAAGGGGTCACTGGCCAACTGCAGCACATCCACACGGTCCTCCTTGTGATAAGCCAGGCAACGTCGAATGAAGGCCTATGAAGGGAAAGATGGGGAAAAAATGGCTCATTATTATATACTACTACTTCCACTTTTTCTTTCTTGGCTACTGCAGATATCACTTTTTTCCACATATTTTGTATAATAAACTCTGACCTACTTTCATTACAAACGGTGAAGGAAAAGGTCCCTTCCTAAGGCTATAAATCTAAATCTGAACTACCCCTCTGCCCCTTCTATCAAATCAAACAGCCTCATGAAAGGATCCCTTACTGTTGCCTTCCACCCCAATATCCTGTTTGAGCAGGAATTATATCAGTAGTAAAAATATAATTTCATAGGGCCTTTTACACTCAGTAAGACTAGTGAGTGATACTGTCTAAATGTATAAAGTTTGATGGGAACAGTGCAGTGAGTTTATAGCTGTTTAAGAGAAATGAGTAACACACCTTTGCTTCTGTGGTGACCACAGGTTTGGGGGGAAACTGCACCTCAGTGGCTTTTAATATGGTGTTTTCTTGAAGAATATCCTGCTGCGACTGGTTATGACCAAACGGCTGGAAAAAGACAAAAGGGAGACGTCTTACTTTCATTTTTCACACTGATGAAATAAAATCCCTGTGAACGAATGCAGGTTAGTGGTTACCTTGCGTCCATATAAGCACTGGTAGAAGATGACCCCTACTGACCAAACATCCACCTTGTTGGATATTTTGGGGGGCTCCTTGCCCACCACAAAGCACTCAGGAGGCAGGTACCTGTAAGCCACACAATGACAACATGAGATTGAAATAGGTTTTCCCCTATATCTTCTCTCTGCACTGTACTCCTTTATACAATTTCCTGAATGAAAAAGGGGATGTGAATTCAATTGGCAACATTTCCCACAAAAGACTGTGGCTCTGCTACAAACTTGTGAAGCCATATTTGTTGCTTGGTCACTAAATGCAGTGTTAATGTGTCTCTATGTACCAGTAGGTCCCTGCTCCTTGTGAGGTCAGCTCCATGCCATCTGCAGAGCTGTAGCTGTCATCATCCATAATCTTGGACAGGCCAAAGTCGGTGATCTTAATCTCTCCGCAAGCTGTGCCATTAACCAACAGGATGTTTCCTAAAATCAGAGCAGTAAAAGTAAAATTACAAACATATGACTGTAAACAGCCTTTTCTGAGGAATATATACATTACAATACACACACACACACACACACACACACACACACACACACACACACACACACACACACAGACACACACAGACACACACACACACACACACACACGGATATATTTATCTTAATTACAATCTAACCCAGATTCTTGTGGCATAAGGTTACCTTTCCTGAAAGATCACATGAGGAACTCAATTCTGATAGCAACTCTAAAGAGAGTAGTGCTGTTTTTCTCTTTTTCTGTAACGGGAATCACAAAATGACAAACTAAAAACGTGAGAATACCGGGCTTGAGGTCGTAGTGGATGATGGGTGGGCGGATCTGGTTGAGGTATTTGAGGGCGTTGACAATCTGCATGACAATAGAGCGGCCTTCCTTCTCGGTCATCAGCTTATTCTGCTTCAAGTAGAAGTCCAGATCATTGCCTTCACAGTACTCCAGCACTGTGCAGAACCTGCCAGAGGAATACAACAGATCATTTGGGTTTAAGTTTTTTCACATTGTCATTTGATACATTCTTATTGTAAAAATATTGATTATAGCCGTTTTAAAGATTTTGCCTGCTTTTTTAGCACTATATGATGTTTAGCACTTAAATGTGACACAAACACTTTTATATTTGTATTGGCGCACCTTTATGAGCTTTATGTAGAATGCTTCACTTACGAGTCTGTGTCGAGTGAGAAATAGTCATAGAGTTTGACTATTCTGGGGTGGTCAAGTTCTTTGTGGATTCTGTACTCTCTACAGGCGTGTCTGCAAAGACATTAACCATTTAGTAACTTTTTAAAAACATCACAAATAAAAACATTCAAAGACAGTTTTAAGCCTGAAGGTCCACCGTGTAACAGGTTCAGACTCACTTGTGGTAGTTTTGCTTCTTCTCCTCCCTCCAGTTCTTGTTGAGTTGATGGATTTTAATGGCCACATACCTTTGCTCTGTCAAATCAAAAGCCTGCAAAAAAACAAACAAAAAAAAAAACATTACACATCAACACACAAACACATAGTTAATAAAAACGATTATAAAACAGGTACTAATAAAGAATGGAAGCCAACTAAATGGCACTGCTTACCTTGAAAACTTCACTAAAGCCACCTCTTCCAAGTAAATGTAATAGCAGATATCGGTCGTTCAGCGTGGGGTGGTCTTTAAATCTACAGAAGAAGACTTTCTTAAATCATTTTGCTTTTCTGAAATGTTTTAAACACACTACAGAACTCGTGTGAAGTACTTTACACAGAGATGATACGTACTGCGAGTTGTCCTCGTTATGGATTCTCTTCAGCTCCCGAATGTGCAGGTTTCTTACTCGCTCCAAATGCTCCAGCTCTGCCTGGATCTCTGCTTCTTCCTGCATACAACCACACAAATCTATAATCTACCTCAACCCTTGATGAACAGGCACAAGCAACAGAGGTACTAGGTCTCTAGGTAACTAGGCAGTCACAGGTCCCAGAAATAAATCCCAAAACAACAAAAACAAAGCTGCTTTAAGTGGTGAGCTGGTACCTTTTTTAGATGACCAATTCGAAGTTTGAAAATCTCCTCTTGCTCATGGTATTCTGCCAGTGACAACCTGTGTGGAATAAAGTAGCAACAGTTTATAATTTATAACAATATAACCAGGTCAGCTTGTGAGAAAAAAAAAAAACTAGACTATGCTACACACTTACTTCAGATCAAATTAAAAAGACAGAAACAAGGTAACACAAAGCCTCCTTATGTGTTACCTTGTTTGTTGAAAGGGTTATTACAGATGGGTTTTTTATTCTTATAACGTCTCAACAAAAAGAAAAAAAGGGATCTGATTTGTGTCAATTTATTTATATTCTACTGTTAAAATAAAGCTTTAAGTGTCCACATCATCACTATATTACTATTGATTACTATCATGATATATTTGAGAAAAAGATTCTTAGGAATTAAACAATAAACATCTACAATACAAATACATACAAATACAAACAATAAAACTCAACAAACAAATAAAACACCCCAATATCAAAAATCTATCAGCAGTTCAGGAATGACCTTATTCACAAATTAATCCCACGCCACCCAGCCAGGACAACCCATTAAGTTCAGAAAACTGCACCAATGCACTGCAGTGCAGCCCTTAAGATCAGAAAACAATAAAATTCAAGCTTCACTACAATAATTCATTTCTGCCTTAGTGTACAGTGTTACTGTTCTACTGTGTGAAGTAATTCTCACGCTTCATTCTCCTGGCCGTTGCTCCTGCTCTTTCGTTTGTTTTGTTCGAGGCTGGGTGGAGGTGTGGAGGCCATGGAAGGAGGTTTCCTCTTTCCCAGCAGCTTCCTCTGCCTCTCGATGTCTTCCCGCTGCGAGTTGACTCGCTCTTGCTGCCTAGAACACGTAAGAAAAAGTAGTGTGAACATTCTTGTATGCACAATGGACAAAATGCAAACGTATGTTTGTGCCTATTTTCATGCTGACTTGATGAGGTTCTGGAAGGCATATCCATCTGTCCACTGCTCAGTGAAGGAGGCCCCATGCCGTACGGTGGTGAAGTGGCCCAGACGCAGACGGTCCTGCATGCTCTTATCCCTGCAAGCCATCTTCTCCTGCTTTGACTACAAAAAAAAAAAAGATGAATCGAAAATTGTGCATGCAGACTCAAAAAACCAGCTTAACTTAGAGGATGTAAAGAACTAAATATTGCTGTTGAGTTCCACCATAATTACCATGAAACTCTTAACCAGTTAAAAGTTAGACGTGTCAGATGCTCAGATGTATGAATAATAAAAAGAAAACAATTGTTTTGGTTTCCACATTGTTGAAAATAAATTACCATTAGCTTTAACAAGGTAAGACAAGCCGTCTCTCTCAAGCAAACATATTTGTGCAAATGCACACCCACCTTCTCGATTAGGAGCTTCTTGCTCATGGTCACACACTTGTTAAGCCGTTCCTTGTAGCGCTCCAGCATCTTCTGCTGCTCATCTACCTGCCGCCTCAAGTCACAGTTAGCCTGCCAAAACATACACCATCACTCTGACATCTAATTCTTATTACAACAAGGATTCAAGGCTGTTTTGTTCTTAAAGTGACACGATGCAACAACTATCCGTGTGTCAGCTCGGTTTGCTGACATTTACACCAAATGTAATTTAAGCAACAATGGCATTTGGAAGTTAACGAGCACATCCTTCATGACGAGCTGCAACCAGACTGGTGCAGGTTAATTATCAGGGTTGTTGTGACAAGTGGCAGCACATTTGTCTAGATTGTTTTAAGATTTTTTTAACAAGGAAGGGGGGAAAGAGGGGATGACATGCAGCAAAGGGCCAAGGCTGGACTTAATGGTATGTGCTCTACCAGGTGAGCTACTGGGGCACCCTGTGAAGTGATTATTAAGGACATTTGTGAATGGGCCTAATACATACATTTATATATTTAGACATTTACTTGACTGTGTGTGTGACTATAATCATTGTTAGTCAACAAAAATATCAATTTATGTATGTGACATTTCACATACACATGGACAAGTATAAGATTTTGTGAGGAATAAAATAACTCCATTGTCCGTCCCTACTCTGATGCTCTTTCAGATCTTCCAAATGCCCCAAATTAAGTTCAACTTGTCAGACTTGTAACACAGATTTGAAATATTTTCTTATCTTACCCTCAGCAGGTCATCTATCCTCCCTTCTTTCTTCTCCAGGTCAGAGTTCTTGTCCCTCTCCAGTGCTGTCAGTTTCAGCAGCGTCAGTTCTGACTGAGGAAGGAGGGCAAAGACAACAACAAGCCAACAGTTAACATCTCATCCCACTCAAATTATGCAGACATCCCTTGGGCCAGTCAGTAACAAAACACACCATCACTTTAAATTTATCAAAATGAGACATTGGTGTCTTGAACATTAGATGTGAATTCAAAGTGTTGACCTTTAATTAGGCCAATTAGTGTCATTTGCAAGGATAGCTGGATGCGTGTTGCAAGTAGTGTGTCAGATGAACTACAGTGTGGGTGGCAGGTCCTTTCAAAGTTTGACCTTTATTCTTGCATCCACATCTTAGAAAACTTGTGTCATTTTTTCAAATGGCAGCACAAGGTGTGAAGTTGCATCATCCCTACAAGTTTTGTCAAACTTAACTAATGATTAACTAAGAGGCCATTTTTTTCTAAAGAACGTGCCATTTTTCACACAAAACCACTTTTCACTCAAAAAAAACATGGAAGGACAAAATCACAGCTTCTTGTAAGAAGTAAATGTCACAAGCGGAGCAAGATGCAAAGTGTACTCCGAAACCAAAACAGGGTGCTTCTACAATGTCACAATATGAGAATACTTCAGTGAAAATATACTGAAGTAAAATCAGAAAAGTTGGTGTGAAGTGGAGATCCAGGTCAGCCAGTCGGTTACCTGGATGGCTTTGTGTGAGCAGGAGTGTGTGGGGGCTGTCTTAACAGAGCTGCAAGATGAAGAGTCTGTGTGGGCGGAGCCTGTGGACGAAGGACTGCCGTGCTGAAACTGCAGTTCAGAGACAGAAAAAGAGAAAGGTAGAGAGACACACGGGATAAAATACAACAATTATGTAATATTGACAGCATAGGGAGATTACAAAATGGCTGAAAAATGGCTGTCTTGGCCTGGACTCAAGGGCTGCGGCTAACAAAATGTTGGGTCGTCCTTCAAAAAGTTGAACTTGAAAAGTTTAAAATGTGATGTAATTTAGCAACACACTGCGTTGGCCAATCAAATACATGCAAGCACACATTCCTGATTGTTTGCTTTGTAATATGAAGTCAAATTCTACTGTTTACCTTGTGATTGTCACAACAAAGGATAAAATGATTGCTGCCATGATACCTTTCCTGAAGAGAGTTGTAAAATCATGTCTCATAGTATTATATGCTGTGCAGTCACTGTATTTTGGCATCTGATGAGCCTTCAAACTCATGGATCTACTACTCAAACCGGCCTTTCTGTCTCATCAGTACCTGAAGCAACACACCCAAACCAAACCAGCCCCTTGCATCTTTTTTTTTTTAACCCAGTGCTCTTTTCGGTCTGGACGTCCAGTAACAACTGAAATGGTTACATATGTTTGGGGCAGAGAGTTTGAACCAGGTAGCGAGTTGTGAAAGCCATACATTCCAATGAATCAAGCTTTAGATTCCGGATAATCCTGCAGTCAAAGGTATAGAACCTTGATAGGGTGCTCTGATTGGAAAGATACCCTATCAACCTCCAACACATTTGGTATAGTCCTTTTGTGGGACACTAGAAGTCACTCATCACACCTTTAATTTAGAGACCTGCTGCTGTAAGAAACTGTTCACCTGCCGTTTTATAGGTAGTGAACAAGGTTTTGTAGTTGTGATGAGGAAAGATGTTATCTTAACACATGATGAATGAAAATGGTAGGTGAAGAGATTCTTAATTAGAAGTTTCAATATTTCAGTGATTAAATAAATGACACTGTCATTAACAACCACTACAAATTTAAAAGTGCAGGAACCAATTTTACATAATGTACACGCTATACTGCTTGTGTCTTGTGTCTATGTCTTAGTACCTACAACCAAAACATCTGAAAACATGACAACACCAGCACTGAAAACATTAGCTACAGTTTCTCTTGTCAGTGGTAACCGTTAATCCTACACTTGATGCTTCCAGTTAATAAATAACCACACACTCAGCTGTCAGTACAACTGACCCACACTGTCAGACTCACTCCATTTTGTGCTGGTTTTCATTTTCCATTAAAGTCAAACTAAAGGAAAACATTTCATTAACTAAATCTAAAAAAAAAAAAAAACTCACTAGGAAAAGGAATGTTTTGTTACTTTCACTGGCTGAACTGATCCAGACAAACCAAAGACATGTATATTATCCCCAAAATGAAGTAGACTTTGGTAAAATAAACTAAACTAAATCTTAGCGATACATGCCTCACCAGCCCTGTCGAATTAAGATGATACTGTTACTAAGAGAAAATAGACAAAGACCCACATAACCATCAGATGAATTTAACACTGGCTAAAGTTTAAACGGCTGGTAAACCAACAGGAAAACAACTGAGGAAAGAGGGCCAAAGCAGGAGAAAGCTATGGAGATGGATGCTGGTGCTCACCAGAGGATTAGACAGTGAGTGCTGTGGAGAGGAGCGCACCAGTACAGGGATGCCCCGGGCAGGACTGGTGCCAGAGCCACTGCTACCAGCAAACTGACCACAGGGCAGTTGACAGAGTGTAAACAAGACAGAAAGAAAGAAGACAGAGTTGTTAATTAGGAAGAATTTGATGAAGGACCATACTGGCACAGTCGGAATGTGAGGGTGGAGACATCACAGTTTGAGAGTGATTTGAAACAATGCACAGCAAAGTGTCTAGAATGCAAAAGTCATTCACCAGGACTAAGGCATACGATGTCCACGTAGTTTGTACTCACCTCAAAATAATCACTTATTTTGTGTCCTCTCCCTTTTCCTACAAAAAACAGGACAGGCATAAGAAGTAAGACAATTCAATCATTTTATTCTCTACTTTGTTTCTAAGCACATACAAGCATAAGAATGGCTAACCGCAAAATGCCATGTAATATGATTTGCATCCCGAGTTTTTTCCATGATGAAAGTGAAACCCAGGACAGCTAAACATTTCTGATTATAAGGAGCGGTTTCTGTTGGAAAGTGCCAACTTTGGAGCTCTGTCAGTAAGTAGGATGGACTTACCCTGGCTGTTGCTGTCATAGATGTCTCCTTTTCTCTTCCTGCTTCTCTGGTCAGTGGTCTTCTTCTCTGGTGTCTAACATGAGCAGAGAAGCAGCACAGCTTAAGATTCAAATTTGACTCCATTAAGTTTATTACATTAATCACATTAACATAATGGCAAAGAAACTTAATTGACAACTTAAAGGCCTTGCACCTTTAAGTTATATGGGTATAATTATACTCCTTGCTAAAAAGAAACGTTTGACCATAATGCAAGATTAATAGCAGCTTCTTTTCTGTGTTCAGTATTTAGTGAACTATGGTGCACTCACTGCACTATACCCAAGTGTTGCACCACTATATACAAAATACTTGACCACTTGTCCAAATCACAATCACTTGGGATACACTGAAAGTCAGGAAGTGCACACATGTTCAATGGATTTTTCATTTTGATTGACTCTTTCCCCCAACCAACCTCCAGTTCCTTGTCACTGAGTGATCCCGCGCTGCACAGAGACTGGTTGGATGATTCACTGTTGGCTGAACTCTGGAAAACAGAACACACACTTTAGACCTGATTGATTAGTCATGTGCTACTTGTATAAGTAGATCATTGTGATTAGAACTAGAAATTAGACATAAGATTTTTACATGACAATTTCTACTAAAAATGTCAGTCTTCTAAAGTAAAATGTGGACGGTGTACTCGTATACACCAAAGGAGGATGGTGGTCTCTCTTGAGGTCTGTTGACATTATCATGCAAGTAAACTCACAAATCAAAGTGCAGATTTCCACACGTCCTTCCTATCTGACAAACTGTACTAATTCAACTTTAATATAACCCACCTTTAGGCAGTGTTTACAATTGTGCTACAAGTTACTTCAGATCTTAAACACTTTTACAATGTGTGTACATTATTTTTTCCACTCCTTGTATCTTATTTTTGTAAGAATTTCAGAAAATGCATCTAACAATTATAGCTTTAAAATTACTGTCACTAAGCTAAAATGTTAAGCCAGGACACTACAATGGGAGAATAATACATATCCCCGCATGTATCCCCAGGAGGCTAATGCTTTTAAGGCCTGCCAGCGTTCTGCTGCTCAAGGTCACACATATAGCCAAGAAATGTTCTCATCTCTTAACATGTACACTACACATGTTCATTGTAATGTCTTGAATGGTACCTTCACTCCTGCCTTAAATCATTCACACTGTAATACCACAGTGAGCAGGCCTGACAATTTGTTTCAGAGCACACTGAGATAGGCCAGAGCATGAATGATAGTGATTGCTTTCTCAGGGGTTGCCATTTTCTCAAATGCGTACCCACACACAGTAATACCCAGTTCAACAGCAGGGTTGCCGCATAGCACGCAGCCTATGTTGTGAACTTCAGCTGCGGTGCCATTTCAGTGTCACTAGTCTCCACTGACACAAAGAGCTGCTGGCCAGCTCCCATGTCAGCCAAGACAGAGCTCGTCTTGTTTTAGCTTTAGCTCAGGGAGACAGGATCATTCCACTGGGTGAAACTCCTGAACACAGAGCATCAGTCAATACTGGAAATAGAGAAGACTTTCTGAACTGAAGGACTAACATAAGAGAGTTGACTGACTGCTGGGATTGCCTGCAGGAAAACTGGGAGCTACTCGTTTGTATCTCCAAATTTATTTCAGCAGGGATAAAAAGGAACCCTCAGTTAGTTTTCCAAACAAAATTTCTCAACAACAAAATACAAGTCAACTCTCATTACATTGCATCTAAAGTGCACATCTGCACTACCAATCTGTACTTACATTAACTAACTATTATGCTAAGAGATGCCAACCTTGGTCACACCAGCTCCAGTGAAGCGAGCTTCAAGAAGTTCCTGCCTGCGTGGGTCCAGGCTTATAGCCTGGCTATGAAGTCCTTCCATCATGTCTAAAAAGAGAGACACAAACAGTGAATGAAACTGTAACTCATGTGGACTAGCTGGGTTGGGTTATTGTCACACAAGAGAAGACTGACGCATGTGAAAAGGCAGTAGCACACTGGCTACCAATACCACGCATGTAAAATATTTTTTCTGATTGGGGGAGGTGACCTAACAATCTAATCATACACCTTTCAACATGGCTGCCAGGGAGCCTGGGCCTATGTTGGATCAGTAAATTTGACAGCCCACTGTCCAAAGTGAACCAGTACTCAAACTGACATAAAGCAGAGTTCGTTTGGTATCTGTGTTTGCTAGCTTACTGTCCTTTACTGCAAAACCAATTTCAATAAAAAAAAAAAAAAATCACAATTTCATTCTTTGGAAAAAAGCTAACAGGAAAAAGTTCTTATTGAAAAATTCCCCTGCACTGCCTCTTAGAATAACAAGAGTTGACAGGCAAGATGGACACCCAGCAGAATTTTGAAACTTTATAGTAGTAGTTTTATGGTAGTCTTAACTAACTGGACTAGCAGTACAAAATTGCTTAAGATACTGAACCCTGACAAAGAAGGTGAAAAACTATTCTGTCAAACTCTGGTGTGTATGTAGGCCAATATGTCTATTCTTTTCAGTGAAGTTCATAATTGTACCAGTTGCACCAGTGAAACTTCAGATGCCGGTCCTATAATGCATGCAAAGTGGATATTCAAAATGACAAATCATAGAAGCAAATGAATGAGTAAGGAGAGCCACTGAATCTGGACATTACTGGTGAGGGAGGCAATTCCCCACTGTCATTACATTACTAATTCAGCAGTTAAGTCAGAGAGGCATTAGGGACCAAAAAACAATCTCTTTTAAATCCTCCCCTCCTTTTATATGGTTATCATAACCGTATAAAATGGCAGGGCACGACTTCCTTTCACCATTAGGAACTCCTACCTGACAAGGGTATCCATCAAATAGCAATGGTTTCATCTGAGGGCACATAAGCGACGTTTCATGATGATGACAGTCACTCAAAAACAAAAAATAAACCAACTAAATAATAATAAACGGTACAGTTTTAACAGTAGCCAACGATACCAAGTTAATTTTGCCCAACAAGCCTATAAAAACAATGCTGGCCAGCAAACGTTACCTAGCTAGAGAGAATATGTAGCTTCATCTCAACTTTTATGACAACCCATAAGCTCAACTTTATTTAAGCTAACCGATGTTTAAGCTAAACTGACTTCATGGCAGTTGGTGGAACAACCGTTGGATGCTGTTATTGACTGACGAGAAGATGTTGACCAAAGGCAAACTCGGCTAACGCTAACTAGCTAGTTAACATTGGCAAATGCTATTATGCTTATCAAAGTCTTGCGAACATTTTAAGAAAGAGAAGCAAAACGCTGTCATGCACTGTCAAGTTATTATGTATCAGTTAACAGCAGTTAGGATATTACTTGTGACTAAATAACAGCTATGGCTACACGGTAACTTAGGTTACCTAAAGTAGCTAGCGTTAATTTATCTAACTTAGCAAGCTAACGTTAACATTAGCTGCAATAGAAATCTCACCTGGAGAACCTTTCGCAGTTTTCACAGTCACTCACAGTCCTAGAAAGGATGTTGTCCGTCCATTCGGTGACGGTGAACTCCTTAACAACTCCCAGCCCCACACACCTCAAATAAAGTTGCTCGAATTAAGTTATCCATTGACAGTTATTTCGATTCATGGAAGACATCTGTTAGCTTAGCTAATGCTAGCTAAGGTGAGCAGTGTGGCTGGCTCCTGCTAGTGTCATCCATCCGGACAGGAGGCCCTGATCCTCGGGGTTTCCTCGTCCGTCTTGGAGCCCATGCACGGGCAAACCTGGAGCTGTCAATGCTCTGAAGCCTCTTTACAAGTGTTGTTACATTTCTGCTTCACTCGGTCTTTCTATTTGTCATTATCGAGCGATGTAACGTTTACACCGGGAGAAGTTCAGCCACCTTGTTAGAGTCCATTCTTTAACTGTTAATGAAAGATCATTACCCCCTGCAGCAAGGCCGCACAGGGCTCCAGGGAGAGCTTTATGTGATGCTTCCTATGCGCTTGTTTAACAGATAATGTAAGCTCCTCAGGTCAGAACCACCCGAAAGAAGACAGCATATATGTAGGCAAGGCATGGTAACTGCCCCAGACCTCCAGGGGGCCCAAAAAGTCCCAGGTTCATTGAGTGCCAATTTGTTTGGTTCGGCATTATTACATACATTTGTGCCTTGTCTTGTAGGGCCACAAGATTACTTTAGTTTTGCAATCCCATTTGTATGAATAAAGTAGATGGTGCATGTTCCTAAATTAAGTTGCTGTATGTTTCATAAAATTACCACACACTGTGACACAGAAAACCTGGGGCCAGGTAGTATATCAGGATAGAAATTTTGGTTGGTCTCAGAGTCTTTGTGCAATATTTTAAGGAGTTATCATATGCTTAATACATAACTAATACAGAACTCATGATTTAATGCATGAATTTATGTATTATGTATCATGAATTCTTTTTGCTCACTATTAAGAAATTAAGCCACGCCTTATGGATCATCAGTTCATTACTGTTAACTCACATTTACTTCATACATTGATTTCAGTTAATTATTTTTACTCAGCCACCATAGTAAATCTCTGCTGCTCCAGATGAGGCTCAAACTCACAACCTCAGAATTACACTCTTGCTGTTATAAGTTATAAGTGCAACTCACTGACTGTTTGCACCACTGGAACCTGTTGAGTTGCTGTGTTCAACACTGACAAAGTGATATGAATATTCCTGATAAATTATAGGCTGATTGCCTTAGCCGGTTAGATCTATTCTTGGGTTAAATTTGGGTAGAGCCGTGCAGGGAGTTTGCTGACTGCCAGTAAACAGACAGAAGCACAGAGTACATGCAAACTCCACCCAGGATTCAAACCCAGGCCCTTCTTACTGTGAGGCGACAGTGCTAACCACTGAGCCACCATGCTAGGACAGTAATAGTTTGAGGCAACTTGAGGACAAATCTATTAGGCCTAAGTAAACTGCACCATACTTTACAACTTTATTTAGTAAAAGACCCTGTTGAGGGTCTGGGGCTGTGAGGCGTTGCCCAGTTGGTAATCGAGCCTGGCACCAACCTTAAGAAGACGGTTTGCACACAGTAAAACATTGTTTGAATTGAATCTGAGTTTATTACAATTTAATCCAGGGTTTTGCAGAAACATCAATGTTTCTGCAAACGTTCTGTTTGTTGAACACAACTGTTTATGTGTAGTATGTTTTCCTTTGCATTTAATTACAAGTGCATGTAGCCATCACACAGCAGCAGGAATGATAAGTGCGTCTCCAAACTGAAAGAGGCTCTGTGCTATTTTACACAGACGACACAGCACCGATAACTTCATTACTGCGTGAGTATGAAATATGACTGTCCCATGGACTTAATCTGCAATAATACTGCTCCGTGTACGAGGTCTAATTCACCTGAGATAATTCATCTTGTATAGTGTCATTTGCAGATTACCACACAAGGACCAGTGAGTTATACTTGCAGTTCAAGTCCAGGAGATGGAAGCAGAGCATTGCAGACAAAAAGCCCTGCACACTCAGGTGAGAGTTGTGGGGAGGCAGCACAATAATTTTTTAGTCTCATATCTATCATGTTAAAGAAGTGTTCATAATCTATCTGTGTTTTCCTGTAACGTAATGTGTAATATGGAATGATTAAATTTGGTCATTAATTTGAAAATCCCTGTTGCCTTTAAACCCCAAAATGTATGCTCAAGCTTCAGTTACTTTAGTCCTCCATGTTGAGTGACGTGCATCCTGCTGAGTAAGGTGACAAAAACACAGCAGAAATGAGTCACTGTTGTACCTTTAAAAACACCAGTCCTTTAGAATAGTGTCACATTGCTTATTATATCAAAAACTAATAATGCACCCTAAAGTGTCATTAATATGTAATCAAATGTCTTGAGATCGAATATCTTTAATCATTCACTATGGAATAAAGCTCCTCATTTATATTAAATTATGTTTTAGTCTATAGCCTTTGTCTTTCACATCTCAAAACTGGACACCTTATGTGGTTGTAAAGTTCACCTCATTAGAAAGAATTATTAAAATATGAAATCTTTGTATTTTGGGAGAAAAAAAAAACATTAGTAAAAACTGTACACACATGGGAGAAAACACTTGTCTCTAGGAGTCCACACAAGAAACTGCACCAGTTGTCAGTACATTAACAGTTTACTCCAAACCACATCATATCTCCAGCACGTCACTTGACTGAATTAAAGACTAAGCCACTAAGCCACAAACTGGAAATCCCAACATTGTGTTCAGGAAATGAAATTAGTTTTGTGTAACATTATTTGCCCTTTTGTTCTTCTGCTGACTTCAAGGATTAGTTCATATCTTCCCACCCAGCCTCAGTGGTATCCAGTCATGAATACAGTTTTTTTTGGTTTCATCTGAAACAGATATTCAGAGTAATCTACAGCTGCCAATCATTTTCTTTTGAAAACGTCCACAGCAAGGTCTGTGGGTTATCCAGAATATTGGCAACTGAAAAGAGATGTTACAGTTGAGTCTTTAAAAAAATCATCTAGGGTAGGGATAAGTATGTAAATATGTTTTTTTGTGATTTGGGTAAACCTGCACAACACAAGAGTTCTTTGTCCATCACACACATTTCAAACAATATCTTATTTATCAGTGTTGTATAAGTGGATGTTTATGACAAATCCCTGATAAAATGTGTCCTCAGAATCATTTCTACATATTTACAAACACAAATAATTATTAATTATTGTCTTGTGACAGTAGAGGCCTGCACATGATTCGGTGCCTTCCCACAAAGGACAGTAAAAATCCATTATTTCATCCTTTATTCTTCATCCTCGTTCAGTAGCATCAGTCTTTTCCTCTGTATGTGATGTTTGTGAAGGTAGATGTGGCTCCTTTGTAGAGTGGATTGTGTCCCTGTTAGTCAAGTACACATAAAGAGACATAAGTTAAGGTGAGTTTCACAGACACAAATAAATTAGAAATACCCTAAATAAGGAACTTTAAAGGTCCCCTAGGGAATTGTCGAAAATTAAAGTAAAGAATTAAAATAGCTATTCAGTTTCATTGCCCCATGCTTTTCTGGGATCTTACCTTGTATTTTATACACATACATTAACTTGAATATGTGGCTTATGTTTTCACTTCCGTTACTCAGTGAGCATCTTAAAACTACATCTGATTCTTTGCGGTTTCAGGCCCATGGGATTTGGGTGTGTTTTTGAGGCCACAAAGAGGCCTATTACCAGTAAAAGGCTAATTAGCGTTAGCTAATTTGAACCCAGCCCTTCCGTTGACTGCCTTTTGTTCTGCTGGGAGTAACAGCATGCCACAAAAATAATAAAAAACATCTTCAGAAAACGAGAGCGAAAGACTGCGTGTGTGGCCTTTTGTGTGTGAGTGGGTGTTTGTTTAAAGGTGCAAGCATGATTGAGTGTGTGTGTGTCATGTCATGTTTTAAAAAAAGAGTCCAAGAAAGGGGGATTTAGTGGCACCACTGCCCCAACCAAAATATAAGTTTATCTTTTTTTATTTAAATCAATACCTTGATTTCTATCTTAGTATTGAACAAACAGCACATTAGTAGTTTTCAAATACAGTGCATCAGAGCATTTACACGTGCATGCCGCATGGTGCTAAATTCACTGACCGTGTCCCACTTGGCACGAGCGCGTTCTTCCTCAAATTTGGCGAACTCTCGCCTGTCATGGATGGTGACCAGCAGTTTCCAGATAAGCAAAGCTGCCAAGCCAAGGAACAAGATGGCTCCTGCCACCGACAGAAGCACCACCAAAATGTCTGGACCCTTGGGGCAGTCTGGATGGAAGGAGGAAGAGATAAAGGAATGAGTAAAGTGCACACAAAGGAGAAGATAAGCCAGGAGCTAGACCAGAGGAAGACTGATTTCATAATGCCGTTTCCTCGCTGTCTCCTCCTTCACTCACATGGATTTGATGTTGCTTTTGCTTCAGCTCACTCCTCTGCTAAATCCTCTGCTAAATCCTATGAGTTTTCAGATTCAGAAGTGTGCTGAGAACAGTAATATTGACACCTGTTGTGCCTGTAGGCATATGGCATAAAACCCAGCGGTTTGGTTTCTTTTGGCACAAATTACAGGTGCTTTCTTAAGGCTATCAGATCTATGAAGTGATGCAAGAGAACGAGCTCAGCATGACATTGGCGAACAGAATGCAATGGGACTTTTAAATACCAAAGAGCAGAGAGGAGGATGGGCTGAAGTGGAAAATAGTAACCTCACACAGCCAGGCCACAAATCTCCCTTCCCTCATTGTGGTCTGGCAAAACTCAATAGGAATTTATAGGAATTTGATTTGCACAGTTTCAAGAAGGCTCAATGACTGACAGTACTCTCTTTCAAAGAGTCATTAACATGAAGCCTTCCTACACCAGACTGGAAGAACGCATTACTTGCTCTCTTACTTGTGCTCTCCTCTGTCATTTTTCCCATCATTAGTTGTTCCGGAAACTTTCTCCTAAATGAACCATCAAATATGTTTCTGAATAAACTTGAGGAGAGTACCAGGCCACGCACTGCTGAATCACTCTTCATTTTATGTCCACAGCATCTAGTTTAACTAGTTGTTTCCAAGTTTCAGGAGTTACAAGAGGAAACAAGTTAAGTCATCATCAACACTCTCATTAGTTTTAGTGGGCGGGACTTAGTTGGAAAAAATTGGATGTCACACATTTTTGTATACCAATCAGAATTTAGCAATACTTAGGTAAAAATGTGATGATGATGAGAGTTGTTTGCTAATGTTGACAGACAACTGTCAATCAAATCTGATCAAACCACACCCACACAGTCCTGATAAAGTAGATTAGCTGAATATTAAGCTTTTAATAAATAAAAAACTTTTTTTTTTCTAAACTTAAAACTTCTAAACTGTAATAACAAATTTTCTTGTCCACTTGGGGGCAGCGGAAACAAGCTGTGAACACAAAACCGACATATTTCACCTTTAAGTTGATATCTCAAACTTATTATCAAACAGTTGCACATCCAGCAGACACTAAGAGCAACATTAGTGTTCATTTGGAGTCGTCTTTCTGATGAATGTACGTCCACTATTCACTCTCCTTTTAGCTCTGCTTTTGGCTACCACTAACTTGTGAGGGAAATATCTGGCTCTTAAGCTGCTAAATGCTCCACTGTGTTCACCAGCTCGTCAATTTGCGGTGGCCTACAGTGGGTTTTTAGAGCACAGCTGACTGCTGTGGCCGAAAAAGAGAAGAGAGCGGTGAGAGTGAACCAAAACAGTAAGTAGGCCGAAAAACCGAAACGATTATCTGAAAGTCCCTATTAAGATCTGTAGAGCTGAGAGGCGTGATAATTCTCTGTGAGTTTGTCACCACGCGCGACCTCTTTCAAATACAAGTCATCTGATCTGTTGTTAATATAAAAATATTCATCATAGCCGCTTTAATTTTGATTGTTGTATATTTAGTAATAAATATTGATGTTATGATTGAATATTGATGTTGTTTTGCCAGGCTGGATGTATGGCTCTATATCTGACCATCTGTCTATGTGTGAGTGCGTGTGTGCACAGACGTATGTGGATAGCAGTGTTAGGTAACTTAGTGGGGCAACCAGGGTGAACTTTTACAGCCGACATCAAAGCTTTACTCCTCTTCCTCTCCCCTCATTCCTACTTTGCTCTATTTCCTGTTCTTCCACTGACCCTTTTGATCCCTATAGCTGCTACCATTATGGGTTATATACAAATCATTTCAGGTTGGTGCTACAAGCTTATTTCTGCAACATTATTAATTAACTTCTGAATGAGAAAAATGCTTATTCAACTATGAAGGGTGTCTGTTTCCCATCTTCCCCTCCTCTCCTCTCTTTCTCCTTCACACAGCTTCATGTTTCCTTTTTTAAATGTTCTCTATCCCTTTATTTTGCTTACTTAAGTCTCCTCTCTCTCCCTCTCCTCGAGGATATGTAGAGTCAGCGGGTTCCAGGAGGACCTGGGCAGCTGTTTACGACCCTCTTTGACACGGCGGGGTGCACTGTGTTCAAGGCAAATTTTGGTGTACTTCTCTGCTACCCAGTTGTGCCTAAATTAAACGCACACATTCATTAAAGGCAGACCCAGGGACAGACTTTCTCTGCGGGCACTTGTGGTCATTAAAGGCTGTTTTACCGCCCCACACTCTTTCTATTTGTCCACTAACAAGCAGATGAAGGGCATGTAGCAGGGAAGTGACAACTTGTATTTGGGTGAAGAAAAAACACACTGATTTCACAAGTTTGTTAATATAGGTTGAATGGTGATGCATTTGTCGTTGTAGATTTTATAATTGTTTTCTGTTCAGTACTTGCATTTACTCTCTATCTCTCATTGTGGCTTCCCTCATCTCTTCCACATATAACCTTAACCATATTTATATTTATCTGGAGTTGAGTTTGTAGCCACCAAACAAATGTAAGTCCAATATCCACTCCCCTGTTAGCTCTTGGTTTGGTCCTCACCAACTCCTGAGGACAAATATCTGGCTCTTTAGCTGCTAAATACGCCACTGTGTTCACCAGCTAGTTGCTAACTTTGTCTGTCTGCCACTTGGTGTTGTTCACGTAGTGTACAGTGAGTTTATCAGAGCTTTTTTACTGAAACAAAACAACAACAAGGTTCATGAGAGCAGAAAGAGGCAGTAAAACAATGAGCTGAAAGACACTAAAACGCTCCGTAGAGCTGAAGAGAACTGCAGAGTTTGGGGCTAATTCTCTTCACTAAGAGCGACCCCTCTCACATTACACATAGTTATTCGATCCATTATTAAAATCTAAAATACTGATTAGCGCTGATTTTTACAGATTTAAATATTGGTTTGTTTGGTCAGGTATCTATGTAGGAGGGACCTCTCTTACCTGGCTCTTTGACGACAAACAAGATGGACTTGCCACTGGCGTCCTCATAGTACTGGAAACGCTCCACGCAATCATCCTCATCTTTGTAAGTGCAGTTCACAGCATTTGTATCATGGAGCACTGCACGAAAAAATAAGAGAAAATAGTTCATCATTTAGTCAACACGTATCTATTTTCTTGTTATTTGTGTGACGGTCACCTCAAAATCTTTAGAAAGCAGCGTAACACAGATGTTTTGGTCTTGTTTGTGAGACGTAAACTGAGTTTTGTAATTCTGTAAAAGCTTTCATGAACTTTATAAACTCACTTTGGAATTCACACATTTTTCATTCACATTATCATTTAAAAGGCAGTTTTGGGTTATAAGCATTCACTTTTTAATAAGGCACCTTTATAAAGGGTTTAGAAGTTGTAACTAATGGCTTTATCAGTGGTTAATAATTTATTACTGCTTCATAGATCAGTTATAAGCCACTGATAAAGACAACTTTTGAGTTGCCAGGTAGTGAAAAACCTCTTTGGCTGGTGTTTATCCTCCTCCAGCATGATGACGTTTGCTTTGACTTTTTTTCGAGCTTTAAAGCTGTGTGACTTTTGAAATAAGAAATCCCACATTCTTCCTCTTACAAATGAAAAGTTAAATTTATAAGCAATAAAACGCACAGTTGCTCAATTCTATACTATCAGGGGTTATTAACCATCAATTATGCCATTAGTTACTACTTTCAAACCCTTTATAAATGGTGCCTTATTAGAAAGTGGTACCAACATTCAGTGTGTTGTTTTTCTGACTGGAGTTTTGGTGAGCTGGGTGTCTCACCTAATTCATCCACAAGCACAATCTCATCCTTGCAGATTCGAGAGCAGGTGTTGTCCTTAAACAGCTTGCCCCTCTTGAAGTGCTTACACTCCACACACTGCCTTAAAGGAGAAAAACATACACCTGGCCATCAACTCATTTCAAATAGCTTTCTGGACAATGAATATAAGACTCTGTGTGCGGACTCACTTCTTCATGGTGCAGGCGTCAGGGCAGGTGGGGCACTTGTCGCATGTGACTCCATAGGCACCGGGCTGGGTGCACTCACAGGCCCCGCACACACACTGGCCCCTCCCACTGCACAGCAGACCCAGGTTGGACATACAGGTGTCAGTACGTCTGGAGCAGTTACAGTTCTCACCCTGCCAGTCTGGTGCACACTGGCAGAAGCCACAGTTACAGACGCCATGACCTGAGAGAGAAGGAAGGATAGAGGAGGCGAGAAAACAACCATTTATAACGGGAACACTCATTTCCCGCCTTAAATGTTCTGTTAAGTAGGCACATGATTAGATTCAACATTTTTTCTCCACATCACATATGCTGATATTCGGTATGTGTTATAAGAGAAGCTTTTATTGATCCCCAGAGGGGAAATTCAGGTGTTGCAGCAGCACAAGGACAGAAATGAGTACAAATGAATAGAGACAGTAAAACATAAATAATTCAAAGTATTTAAATAAAAATAAGAATAGACATAAAAATAGAAACTATAAAAGAGCAATGAAACTCAAAATTACATGGCAAGAGTGACATAGTGGTGTGATTAGCAGCAGCTAAGTCAGCAAAGTATAGTATATGTAGGAGTAATATGATACCATCTACTATAACAGCGTACACCAGAATCATATGATATAATTACGTAATGATACTCAGTGTTTGTCTATATTAATATAATTGAAATATAATATAGTATATAATGTAATACAACAGTGTAACGTATTAACATAATATAATATGTATGAATTTAAAATCAAGTACTGCAGGTTTGAACGGCGCAGGTTTTTTCTCACAACATGAGTATGTGGTGACTAACCCACCAAAATGTCTGTGGGGTTGAAGAGGTTTCACAAAGCCACTATAACACTGTTTACTGGTACAACTTCCATTTTCACAGACAGAAGGGTGGTACATGGAGTAAAACTGCAAAAGAAGAAGAGAAACAATAAAGGAGAGGAGGACAATGTGACCAAATGAAATTCTGTGTGAAAACGAGGGTGTGGTGGAAGTTGGGAAAGAGGAAGGAAAAAGAGTGCTTAGCGGTTGACATGATTATAATTTCAGTTGTTGTGCATCATTTGTTTTGAACAACCTAACTTTGATAGGCTAATATGAGTTCAGCAAGCGTGAACTGAAACATTTAATCCCAAGACTCCATGTTTTTATGGCTTCATCATTCCATAAATTGGAACTATTATGCACCATTTTATACACATTTTCCCAAAATTCAGCCTGACACATGGGGTATCTTTGGGAATTTTGGGAACTCCACTAAAATTTAAAATAAGGTTCTGTGGGTTTGAACAATGTTTGGCCGGTCAGCATGAGTTTGTAATGACTAGCCACTGCTTGTTAAAGGGTTATGAGTGAATTTACCACAAGCCCGTGTCATACATCTATGTGTTTTCCCGTTGCGATGACGTGTTTTAACTCTGTTTGAGAAATTACATGGTTCCTCTCTATCCTGAGGAATATCTACCACCTTTGCTTCACCTTTACACCCTTACATATTCAGCAACCATGCTGGCCTTGCTAAAGTACATGGTACCAGGATTTCGCCAAATAATGACAATGTGTAGTGTGTCCAAATGTTACAAGTATAATCTTTCAATATAAAAAATAAGCTCTGTAAGTCTGGCACTCTTGACGTTTGATCCCAAACATTGGAAAGCGGAATTGGTAAGTCATGTTTCTGTAACTGTTAGAGACCTAAAACCATTTCATTGTATGCCTGTGGTGTCTGGAGGGCTTTTATTTTTGGCTGCATGATTCAGTGTGTGTGTGAATTTATGCGCATTGGCTTGTTGTTATTCTGTGTATCTATGTGTGTATATGAGTGTGCATGCCAACAAGAGAGTGACAATGCAGAAAACATTGTGGCTTATCGGCGCAAAACAATGCCCAGATAAACAAAGACACAGGAAGCAGCTTGGAACAGTATGACTGGATAAAGTTGATCCATGAACAAACTGTTATTACCACTTAACCACAGGACCGCTGGCTTTTAATTTGACCATTCTGTGGGGGAAGAACATAGACTATGGTCCTCGCACTGCATAAGGTACAGTACTTCAAGACAACAGCAGACCTTGTTTTACACGCACAACATTCCCAGTTCTCTCCCACTTGGCCCTTTTCTGACCAAACAAGGGTTTATTTTTAGCCTTATTACACCACACTAGCCAATGAGTAAGCAGAAAGGTATTTTCATGTTAATCTATGGGCTTTGGGGAATACAGCAAAACATTTCTCTGTGAGAGCAGCAGAGGGGGGGTTGAGTGATATATGAGATCTGATGTGATGAAGCTCGAAGCAGGAGAGCAGTCTGTGCCAAAACTTGGCATTATGCAATTAACTATGGTCAATTAAAATATCCCCTGAGCAACCTCAATACCAGTTCATGTGTTTTAACTACTAATACGAGACTAAGAGGAATTGCCTCAATGAAGTAGAGCACTTCAGATGTGGCCTGTGCATTTTGACTCCATGATCCCTATTGTTAACACTTCATGGATGCAATTTTGTCCTTTTCTTACTATTCTTTATTTGTGTCTCCTGTCTTCCTCTGACATTTGTATCCTGTCATCTTTGCAGGAATAAGTTCAACATTCAGTGTCTTTTTGAGAGTTAGATAAGAAGAACAATACCTCTCCCATGTCTGTCCCTCATGTACGGATGGACTCAGGAGGTGATTAGCTTAGCTAGCATAAAGACTGGAAGCAGGGGGAAACAGCTAGCCTTGCTCTCTCCGAAGTTATCGTTTTTACATTTATGTTTGTGTGGATTAAAGAAAGGAGATACAACGTGTTAATAAGTGAGCTTTAGAGGTATTGGTAGGCGTATTTGTGATCTTTGGACAGAGCTAAGCTAGCTGTTTCCCCCTGCTTGCAGTCTTGCAAAGCTATGCTAAGCTAAGCTGACCCCATACTTGTGCTACATCCACAAAGCAACAGTGTATATCTCCTTGAAAATATTGGATTTTAAAGATACATTAACTGCCAGTGATAGTGGCTTTGCAGCCATGTTGGCAGCGGCTTGTGGAAACTTCTGTGGTTCTTTTTGACAAATGAAATATCATAGCTGTCAGAAAGACACAATATCGCCGACTACAACTCGGAGGCTGATATGAATACTCCCACTTGGCTGGGTCTGAGTGATCTGAATGCAATAAATCATTCCCAAAAATGTCCAAATATTCCTTTTGATTTCTTTAATAAGTTTGATTCCAAAACTAATCATCAGGTATTAAGTGAGATTGGGGAGAAAAACTGACTTTTTGGAGTCAGATCTCCATCTTGTGAAAATCTATTACACAGGATGATGAAGCCAAGAAGAAGTAATCTTCCTGATGTTCGGCTTCAGTAGACTTAATCATTTTTATAAAAGTGTACGTCCATTGTTGGAAGGATTTCTTGCGAGAATGCAATGCATGTATAACTTCTTTCAGTACTGAAAGTAAATAAACTAAGACTGAAAAGGCGCTCATAAGATCTCAATTACAAATATCCTCAGGGTAACATCATGTGTTTTGACTTGATGACATACTGTCTCTTTTAAAACACTAAGAGAGAGGAGGATCATGAGGATCTGAGTTAAAGCTCTTAACAATTACCAAACACAAACTCATTCCCACTGTTTAAAACTCTCAACCACGATAGAGAAACTTTCAGAAAAGCGAGAGTCCCCTCTGACCGGCTCGAAATCAAACTTGAAAAAGCTTTCTTTGTGCATGAATCCTGTTGAACTCTGTGGTACAAAAGCTTGGCCTGGCTGACATAAACATACAACCTGAGCTTACACTCACACACGGTGCACACACCACACCATATGTTTATTGTGAATGGAGCCCATGTCCTGGGCAGAAGGGAGAGTTGTTTTTGTATGTAATTCTTCCCAGATGAGGTGGGTGGCAAGTCAGTGTGGTGAAGGGGACTGCCAAGCCCGACGGCAAAGGTACATGCATTTTCTCTGAAATGCTACCACAGACGCACACAATGTTCACGATAGTCAGTGGGACATTTTAACCTCATTCATCTCCCAGTTGTACCCATATTGTGTGGTGTGTGATGTGAAAATAACGTAAAAGGAATAGTTAAACATTTTGGGGAAATATGCTTATTAGCATTCTTGCCAAGAGTTCAATACCACCCTCATGTCTGTCTGTTAAATATAAATCTACATCAAGCAGCAGGCTAGCTTAGCTTAGCTTAACTTAAGCTTCTGCCTAGCTGGCAACGTCACAGTGATGATAAGACTCCAGGAAGTCACTGCATCCGGCCAAAAAATAATCCGGCACATAACCTCCCGCAAACCACCACGTGGCATTTTTACACTTCGGTTTTTGTGGGGATTAAGCAAACAGGATATAACGTGTTAATTAGTGAGCTTTAGAGGTGTTAGGGTAAGTTTTGTTACGTTTGGACAGAGCCAGGCCAGCTGTTTCCCCCGTTTACAGTCTTAGTGCTATGCTAAGCTAAGCTATCCGGCTGCTGGCTCTAGCTACATGTTTAACGGGAGAGAGAGAGAGAGTCAAATCAATCTTCTTGTCAAACTCTTGGCACAATTGTCAAAATCTCAAAGTTATGTTTGCTTTGTCTGACCAACAGTCCACAAGAGTTCAAATAAATAAATTCAGTGTACAATGATATAAAACAGAGAAAAGCAGCAAATAACCCTTGAATCCACTTTTGCTTGATAAATGGCTTAAATGATTAATATATTATCAAAATGTCGATTAATCAATTAGTTGACAGAAGATTAATCGGCAACTTTTGATCATTGATTTTTTAGTAATTTTGTAAGAAACAATGCCCAAATTGTCTTGTTCCAGCTTCTCCAATGGGAGGATTTGGTGGTTTCTACAATTGTAAACTTAATAACATAACAAAGTGTTTGAAGTCACCTTGGACTCTGGATGATTGTGATATGATATGATTGTGATTCACTATTTTCTGACATTTTATAGACAAAACAATCAATTGATTAATCTAGAAAAATTATTGGTAGATTAATCAATAATGAAAGTAATCATTGGTTGCAGCCCTAGCTCTTAAGATCTTACCTGAGCACAGTTCCCCCTTGAAGCGCAGACAGTTGAAGTCATCACACTCGCACAGCTTTCCCCAGACTTTTCCAAAGTCACTGCTGTGGCACACACACTGGCCACACACGCAGTCTCCGCGGCCGCTGCAGATTGCGGACTGAGGTCCTCCAGTGCCTGTGCGTCCACTGCAACGGTCCTGCTCTGTGGGATTATAGTCTCCCTCTGCACACTCGCAGTGTGGCCCTAAGCGACCTGGGTGGCACAGGCAGATACCACACTCGTAGGTGCCGTTGCCATGGTTACATTTGGGGCTATTGGGCTGGGCTTTGGTCTGGCACTTGCAGTCGCACTCAAAGGTGACGGTGATGGAGAGGGAGTCCTTGAAGCCCACAGGCTTAATGATGAAGGTTTTGTTCTTCTGTTTGGGGCAACCGCGAGCTCTGGCCTCCACACTGAAAGAGACCTGGATGAGAGGAGGGAAGTGAAATTGTAACATGTCAAAGTTTAAGTATTTGGTTCTGACATGTTTAGAGCCCTGTCTTTTTAAATGTTTTTCATGGCAAAAACACACACACACGCACAGACACACTTTCTAAAACGGATCATGCTTCTGTATCACCTGGTGTAGATTACGTAACATATAACAGCACTTTAATGGTTGAGTTGATGTTCTTTTAATAGACGCTCAAATTGTGAGCATTGTCTAATCACAGTGCAATAGCACAAAAACGTGACACGGGGAAAGCCTCCATATGCATTTAGTCAAAGTAATTGTTCATTCAGCATTACATCCAAATCTGGTAAATGTCCAAAAGTGGGCAGTTACTACATCTGGAGAGACAGCCATATATGGCAAAAATAAGAGGAGCTGAGGCAGAGAGAAAGAAATGTGTGGAGGCCAAAAAATGTCACCTGGAGTGAGGAGAGAACAGGGGAAAGAGCCAAAGACGCTGTGATAAAGAAAAAATGCAAAAAAAAAAAAAAAAAAGGAATGAAGAGATCTCTTCAAGAAGACAATTTGCTCTAAATGGTTGGCAGAATAAGGACAGAAAGACAAGAAAACTTGAACTACAAGCTCAGAGACCATGCTGATCCACTGTTTTCCATCATCTGCTCTTTGACAACATGAGGAAATGGGGAAAAACCTACTTTTAAGACACATAGATAGCAGCAAGAAGGGAAATGGAAAGAGACCCAAAAGAAGGTGAAAAATAGTATATGGAACTAACATGTTATTTTTTGCAATCAAGACATGATTATGGCCACTAGCCCCTTGGTATTTTTAATCCCCAGAGATAGGACATGTTGGCTGAGGAAAAAGTTGGCATGAGAGTTGATAATCTTGCAATACAAACTGTTACCATACTGTGTAAATACTTTACTTACCTATTGTGTCCTTAAAACTCATTTTCTTAAAATGAGTCCTGCATTTGGTCAGTGGGACGCCATTACTGCAACTATTTTCTTATGCAAACTAATTTAGTTTGGGGGATTTTTTCTTTATACTTGTGCAGCAATCTGCCATATCCAGTTTTGTTGCAGGATGTTGACATA
Source organism: Macquaria ambigua (assembly GCA_008360985.2). Lineage (NCBI taxonomy): Eukaryota > Metazoa > Chordata > Actinopteri > Centrarchiformes > Percichthyidae > Macquaria > Macquaria ambigua. The sequence goes on along the minus strand of VMKM01001329.1, from coordinate 102,038 downwards.
ATTTCTAGAAAACCTTTGGAACAAAGAAACTACACTCCAAGAGTCTATCTCCAAGGGGTCCCAAGATAGGTCTGAGGGGTCACATCATGATTAAAAGCATAAGAATGAGAAGACATATTTCTGTTAGATGAAATGATGTTTCCTTTTCAAACTTTTCTGGTGAAATAATAGATATTTTTAAATCCTCAGGCCACTGAAAATCCTTCAAATGATAAAATCCATGAAGGCAAAATCACTCTTTGGTTGAACTGCTTACAACTCATTTCCACAGTGATCCCATAACCTGTGTTGAGGGGTGAACATGGACTGACCGTGTCTCCTATCTTGAGCCCAGAGCAGGATTTGAGGCCAGGGATGAGCTCTCCATTCAGACAGGTGGCGTTGAAGGACAGGGACAGCTCCTCCGGGACGCCTTGAAGCTCCAGCTCCACCTTGGAACGGATTTTCTGGCAACACCAGTGAGGGAAAACAGCAGGAAACACATACACATGGAAGGATGAGTATATAGACTTGGAAGGATGAGGATAGACTTTGCGTCATGAGGCCGGTTTCAGATTTGGTTGTGCTGAGCCAAATCCCACGCTCAGACCAGTAATATCAAATCACATTGCTGACTGACTGTAGAAAACTTCAATGCAAAAGAATACAATATTTTTACAAGTCAATTCAAATAATTTCCTTCTCCAAATCTATGTTCATGAAACTTAACTTCCCGCTCTAAACCTATACATTAGTTTGGGTGTACAGACATACAAGTGCACACATTAACACACAAGCAAAATCTGTACACACATCACAAAGTTACAGCCAGGATTAAAGCTAAAATACATTTTCTGACAGTTCACCTGCTCTCTGCATAATAAACCCAAATAAAACATAAACAATGAAACGCAGCCAGGAGTCTCCCACACTTGGTCAACTTCACACCTCGGTCACTGTGGAATTTCTACAAAGACTTTGGCTCGACTGTGTGTGTATGACTCAGACACTGTGAGTGTGCGTCAGCAAACACATCTCCTGAAACAGTGTCTAGTCTAAAGTGTGTGTGTGTGTGTGTGTGTGTGTAACACTTACAGCATAGGCCTTCAGTATGAGCTGAACAACATTGCCCGAGTCGTTGGACAGGGTTCCTACTGTGGTGCCAGGAATCAGCTCACTGTAGTTCTACAAGACAGGAAGACAGACAGAGTGGAAGACCATTCATAATTACTAATGTCTCATCAGTTACAGCTATATGTGAAATACACCCCTCATCTTTAAATAGGTCAAAAATATAACTTGTTCAATGTCACATAAACAGTAAATATCCAACAAGTATAAAATCTTTTGTTAATAAAATCTTTTACCAAATAATACAGAATTAGTTCCAGATGATTTAACAATGTGTTATTACACTATACAGCAATTTATAAGATTAACAGATTTTATGAATGAAGCCTTTTTGTGGGAAAATGTCCACAATGTTTTTGACTTTTTTCCTCGTTAGTCCCAGTTAAAAAGGACGGTTAATGACAGGAAAAGGCAGAACAAGTACAGAAAAGGAAACGTATAGCAGTTACGCTGATCATGTCACAATGGTTGATTTGGTTTCAAGGTATGAGATAGCTGAGTTGTGCTAAACAACTGTTACTATTTTGTGGTCCACAAATAAGTGTGAAAAACATCCTAAAAAAGCAGAAGTGTGTCACACTCTTACTCATGCCTTCACAATGTTCTTAAATACTTGACTTGTTTTCCTTTATGAACAATGACAGTTTGATATACATTTCTCTAATTCCTGTGAATGGTCCCTTTAACAGTTCGTTGAAACAGTTTCCAACAGTTGGGAAAAACTGAGTTTGCATCTCGCTGTGTCTGACCAGCATATAATAGTGATTCATTTTGAGTTTCCAGTCTTCCAATGCAGGATCCAAGAATCTCTGTTAAAACCAGTGAGGTTTGGAGGACTTAAGCCAAAACTCTACAGTGTGTTCGAGATGAGATGAATACCGACGGGGATTTGTCATCCTGATATGCTTAATTTACTGTTTTGAACAGAATGAAATGCTGGATGTGTTCAGTGTGACCTGCAGAGCTCCTGACCTGGTACAGAGGAACCACGGGGTTGGTGACAGCAAAGATGAGATTGATGTTGTTCTCCGACATCTTCTCTGTGATCAGAGCTAGAGATGGGTAATCCTGTGGGGGCAAAACCAGGCGCTGTGGTTAGCACATGCACACATAAACACTGAAATGTTCCTCTTTATACTTTGACCTGCAGATTTAAACAAAGTCTTTCATTCTCTCTGTTTCATTCTCTCGTGCAGTTTCTGTCTACTGTCTACAGACCAAACACACACTTAAAGTACACACTAACCATGGTGGTAGACATGCTGTACATGTTGTCAGAGTTGAGGTGGCACTGTCCATCGTTGGGCTGCACGATTCCAGCCAGACGACCATCCAGAGCCACGTGAGTCTTAGCATCCGAGGTAAAAATCAGAAGGTGGGATGCACCGGGGCGCCAACCGATCTGATCCTAGTTCCCATCAAACCACGTAACAGTGAAGGGAAAGAAAATCAAACACTTTAATTCAGCTTTTGAAATCTGGAAATGCTTGAGTTTGTATGTGTGTGACAGAAGAGACAAAGAATGCAAAACAAAATCAGAGTTATGTGTGTGAGACAGCGAGTGTGTGTGCACATGCAGTCTGTCTCCCCACCTTGCACACAGCAGCCTGGATGATGGCATCAAAGCCTCCCTCCGGGGCATCTCGGTTCCTGGACACCATCTGCTTCTTCACTTCCTCTGTGAAGCGGCTCACCTCCTCCGTCAGAGTCAGAACGTGTTTGTAGCCAAACTGGGGCAGGCACGTGGTGTTAATGCTGTCAATGAAACAGAGACCAACTGATCAGGGTTCAGCAGAGCTGCTGTCAGCTTGTTCATTCATCTGAACATCTGTTTATAAGCCATTGTAAAAAAAAAAATGTGTAACCCCCACAAATGATCAAAAGCTGTCCATTTATGGATAATATACTTTATTATTAAAGTCTTGAGGGGAGAAATAACCAGCTGTTAATCAGGTTTATATGTTTAAAAATATATTTCAATGTAAAGATGCAAAGCCACATGAATAATTTGATGTATTTTCCAGTTTTGTTTTGTAGTTATTTGGGATTTGTTTGTGTCACATTAACTGTAATTATCAGACCTAACTGCATTCATTTTTAAGTTACATGCCAGGTGACGTCTTGACATGACAGCTCTTCATTTTAGTGTATTTCACAGGGTCATTCTTCCTACTATGACATTTAAGAACAAGACTGAGAGTCTACAGCCATGCTAGCAGCTCTGGGAGGCTGTAATTTGCCACAGTGGTGCTTTGAACTAAATGTTAACTTCAGCATGCTAACATGCTCACACTGACAACACTAACATGCCTTTGTTTGGTATAACCACATTCACCATCTTAGTTTAGCATTTTAGCATGCTAACATTTGGTCATAAACCAAAGTACTGGACACAACCCATCCAGTGGTTGTGGAGACATTTTTAATCTCATGGTGGCGCTAGAGGAAAAGTCAGAGGATCACAAATGTTATTAGGATTCATCCTCTGTGCACCATGGATATCAAAATTTAATGGCAATCCATCCCATAGTTGTTGAGATATTTCAGTCTGGACCAAAGTGGTGGATCAACCAACAGACCAACGCTGCCATCGCTAGAGACTTTAGAGTTGTTTCTCCTGTTCATCAGTAAATGTCCCTGTTCTGAACGGCCCAGAGATTTCCGTCTGGTTAAGGAAGGCTCTCCTCCACTGCCAGTGGACCCCTCTTTATCTCTTTATTGTATACTACTAGACTGAAATTCTCCGCTTGTTTTATCTTTTATCCAAACATTCCTGGAGGCTGGATCTCGGCAGACTGCGTGTAAGCGGGAACGTAAATGATCCCAAGAGACCTTAAACCACCAAATCAGCCTCAGAGGAGCCTTTGGGTGGGGTTACAGCAGTTTGCATTGGGACACTCTTACTCTCCGGGTGGATTGCCTGTGGCTGATTCAGAGCAGCTGACCAAGCACTAGGGAGCCACTGTAAGCCTTTAACAAGTGCTGTGACTCTGAGCCTGTTTGCATTTTCACTGTGCAACACTGTGTTTAAAGGTGTCCTCACGAAAATGACATCATCTGCATAATGAAGCTACTTCCCACATGCAGACATAAACAACCACTGAAATCAACACCAGTGGGTGCGTATTAGTAATGTGAAACATTGTTAAATAAAAAAATGCAGCCACTAAAATAAATAATCCATTACAAAGAGGTCTTGATTCAGTTTAGGTACTTGCATACAGACAAGGAAACAGGTTGAGGAGGCTAATCTTGAAGTTCTTAAGTGTGGCCAATGTTTTTCTTTAAAACAGGAATTGTTCCACATTTTGGAAAACACTCTTATTCACTTTCTTATCGTGAAGTAGATGAGAAGATCGATACCTCTCTTATATCTGTAAGTTAAATATGAAGCTAGTGCCAGGAGATGGTTAGCTAATCTTAGCATAAAGACTAACTAACAGATAGAAACAACTAGCTTTAGCTTTGTCTAAAGGTAGAAAAAAAGTCAGCCTACAAGCACCACTTAACCTCAGAAATTAACACGTTATATCTTGTTTGTTTAATCCGTACAAAATCTGAAGAGTAAAAACAACATTTTGTGGTTTTACGTTTCCCCCTGCGTCTAGTCTTTATGCTAAGCTAAGCTAAGCTAAGCTAACCACCTCCTGTCTGTTAAGTTACAGCCAGGAAAGCGAATAAGCTATTTTCAAAAATGTCGAACTATTCCGTTTTGTATTCTTTTCAGTTGTTTTTTCAGTTGTTTTATAAGTTTGGGACTTATGTCTCTAAAAATAAAGGCATATATATGCGTATGGAAAATATGAATCTACATGAATAGAATTAGCAACAAATTCAGAGGAATTTCCCTTTTACAGCAGACCAAATCTGAGCAAACATGAATCGTATTAAGACATAAAATTATCATTTGAGGAAGCTACACTTAAAAGAGATGGTAATTGTCATAATAAATTGTTGTTTTGTCTCTTTTGTTTGAGAAAACTTGAATCGCATCTGGATTTAACCAGGTCAGCATGAAGTGCACTAATAATGGCAGGATCATTTACATTACTGCCAACTGTATTATCCAATACAGTTGAATAATACACTGCTGATAAAAATTACTGTAAGAGGGCAGCATGACATAAATCCACAAAGGTGCAAATACTGTATAAAGCCCTTTTCAAACTCAAAGCCAATCCTACTTTTCTTGTACCTGTAGCAGGGGTTCTTCACAGCCTCTTTGGGGGAGATGTACATGTAAGGCGAGAGCGGCTTGTCCACAAAAGCCCCAAAGCCCATGCGGAGGTTGCTGGTGGTGCGGTTCATGGCCTCGGCCAGGCCTTTGCCCAGTGTCCTCAGGCGGAAGAGGTCATCATTCATGGAGTAGGAGAGATCCATGAGGTAGTAGAGGTCCACAGGGTAGTCCTCTACCTGTCGCACCTTCACTGTGAAGCGCTTAGCATCATCTGGGAAACGGGATAAAGAAATACCTTTTTTAATAGTTTTGCTTGATATTATTGGTATGTAACTTCGCTCTGATACACTGATGTAAAAACCACAAACTCAGACGGTAAACCCCACCTGGCCTGAGGGTGATGTGAAGTTTCTGCGGCTTTATCTGGGTGACGTTTTGCGTGGCCCCCGCTGCCTTGTTGCTGAGGGGCCTGTCCTCGATCACCTGCATTTTGCTGGTTGGAGACGCCAGAGCTGACGGAGCACAGCCCGCTGCCACCAGCTCACTCTTCAGATCGCAGCGGGAAGAACTGGCAACCCCCTGGCCGAAATCCTGACAGAAGAGGCAGGACATTTTTTATACAGAAAAACAGTCCGCTTCCAGCAAACTCCTCATTGGTTTGAAAGTCTTTCATTTGTTAAAAATGAAATCAAATAGTTGTTTATTTACAGAAAACCCATCTGTAATAAAGCTGTGTTGAGAGAGAAGGGCATATTGGATTCATCTGAAGGCTAAACTATAATGGGGATGACAAAGTCCAGAAATGAACATTATGCTTTCTATTACAAAAAATATACTGGAATGAATAAGCATTCCAACAAACAAAAATGTCCATGCTTTCTGAAAACCATCTGATAGTTCAACAAGTGCTTCTGAACATGAAGGCTGAGGTCATCCTGAGAACATTTTGAGTAGGCTGAGTACGTTGACTCCCGGAGTTTTACAATATTAAATCATTGCACTCATTAGTTTGAACCAGAAAATATGACTACATCCCCATGCAGTCACTGTGGCAGGAGTGCCAGGAATCAAATCAAACAGATTAAAAATAGTACAAGGAGTATTGGGCAGATTTGACTTTAAAAAGGCACTAAAAAAATGTTTCTTTCATTTTCACCTGAACCTATTTGATTTTCCCAGTAAAAAAAAAAAAGATGCATTCTTCTCAACCAGATTAATTGGCTGATGAGGGGATCTGTACCACCCTGCACCAGCCTGCCTGGCAGAAAGCTCATTGCCTAAATTAAGTGAAATGGAAAAGGAACCCACCTCCTGGAAGCACCACGCACAGCTGGGGTGCACAGCCAGGCATTCCTTGCATGTGCTGGCCCCTCTGGAGGTGCACACATTTAAACCTGAAACCAAAAGGGGAGTTATTTCTCCAAAAGTACAGTTATCCCTCATTCAATATGTCTGAAAAATATAGGGATTATCTGCTGTACCCAGTTGTGAATTCTCTTATAACTTTGTCTATTTAAAATAATAACTTTTGGATGTAACATCAGAATTTTATTTATTTTTCTGTAAAAAGAAAAAGACCAAAGAAAACAGATTAAACATACAGAGTTTGTTTAAGACAATTAGATCATTAGACCTGCATTTGATGACATTTTGGCCAAATGAAACCCATCTGAGAAGATTTCAAGTGTTGGATAAATTTATTCTATACACATGCACAAGGACGCATCCCCTCACTGTCTGTCATAACTTTCTAAATTATCACTCAAATGCAAGAAAAAGCTTGCCAATTACTGAAAAAAAGGCACTGGGCATGTTACCAGGACAGACATATTCTGTCCCGGTAGAAGCAATTTGAAACTATAATTTTAAAGTCTTACAGTAGAGTTGGAAACTTGCCTCAAAACAGCCGAAAATGCATCATGTGTCTTCCTCTGCAACATATTCTTGACTACAAAACATGAAAACAGCAGAACACAAAATTATAACTTACCGCAAAGTCCTGTTATTAGAGTAAAGATCAAAACACACATCCATAATATCCTTTGCGCCGGGAGAGCACCCATCCTGGTGCGCGCTCTCTGCGAGGATGGAGCCTGCCAACGAGCTCTGGTTGAAGTAGGCAACAAGTAGAAAAGAACAAGAAAAAAAACTTTCCTCATCTGCAATCGACACAACTCCAAATAGAGTCAAATGTCTTAAAGCCACCCCCCTACACTCCGCATCCACAGCTCTCATTATCATACTATTACATGGAGTGGGCGTGAAGAGTGCAGCATCTTTTTGGTTGGTTTTAGTTTGGTGGAGGGCAGGTCTGAGCATCAAACATGTTGTTGGTCACTCTGGTATCTGTTCAAATGTTTGTTTTTACTGAATATCGCATAGGTTATAGTGTAAAATTCAAATAGCCTATCATAAAAAAACATGCATATAAGCACATTTTAATTAAGAGAAAAAAAGCCGATTAGATTTAGACAGTGAAAAAAGAAATGTAGGTAACATTGGCTTCACCACTGAATTAAAACGTGTAGGAATTAGTGCGGCCTAGCCTACAAGGCAATTAAGAAAAAGCGTTGTATTCAATTCCATACGAGGTTGCATTAGTATACACTGCCCACTAGTGGACATAACCTGTAAGGACGAGTGTTACCAAAAACCACAGCATCCCTTCTTGGTAGGTCTGAACACTTTAGCTGCATGCTACAAATGACCGAATAATGACTCAAACAATGTGTTGAAAAATGAATCTTGGCCTAATAATAGGCTAATATTTAAATATCTCAACAGAACGGTTAAGGTTGTTCTCATTTGATATAGCCTAGCTTACATCTGGTTGTTGTTTGTAATAAAATGCGTGCTTTTGGAAGCACACAGTCTCTGTTGACCAAATTCTGACAGAATTTCTCTTATTTCTGTCTCTCAGTGTTCAGTGAAGGCTATAAATTAAACTTAAATCAAGATTGTTAATTGGCAAGTAGATTGCCTCAAGCTAATGCAGGCTAATCAAAGTGGTCTCCCTGAACCCTCTTCAACCAAGGTAAAACACTTTTTTTAACAGAGATATCTGATTCTACAGGTTTATTTGTGGTAAAGGGTGATTAATACATCCTTTTTAGAAGAATGTTATCTTAAAACAGTCCACTTACCCTGCATGACTACCGCATCCATGGCTGTAGTACCATTTATATCCACCAGATGTCATCTTCCTACAACATGTGGCCTCTAGAGCCTTTGGCAGCTATGCATCTGCATGTGATTGGATCACACAACCCTAAAATTTGACTCATTTAAGATCCCCTCCCCCTTTTGGCCTTTGTTAAGGATGATTATGAACTCTGAAGCCTATTGGTTGACTGGTGCATGAGGCTGCTGCAGGGGAAACGCATGTGAAAGTAGTTGAGATTGTTAGCAAGTAGTGAGGGAAGGCTTTTTTTCCCATTTTAGATGTGAGAAAAAAGGATGACAGTGGTCAAGTTTAAAGATTCCTGTACATTCCAGGTTTCACTGAAATAGAAAACATCACTAGTCTTCAGTGTTGGTTACACAGTCACTCAAGGTTAAAATCCAAAGTTAAATTCTTTGACCCAGACTTCACAGATGGGTATTTTGACTCAAGGAGTCAAGCTGAACTTGTCCTGATATGTTTTCAACAATTCAGGGACAAGGAGGATTTCTTATCTGGTTAGCTGAGGGATTTATTTGAGGGGGATTTATTTTATTTTTTTTTGTTTTTGCTCAGCAATCATGTTTTATTTGCATCTTGCTGGGATTGTTTAATTGTAACAGAAGGTTACAGCTGAGAGTTGTTGGCATGGCAGTGAGATGTGAATGGTACTGGCGACCGGAGCGGAGCCTTGAGGCGTACCAGATGTAAACAATGAAGCAGAAAAAACACAATCGCCAGCAGAGACAATGAGGACCGGTCCAAAGCAGTCCCACTTACTTTAGCTTGTCAGCTAGAAGGGCATTGCTGGCATATGATGTGTAAATGCACAGAGAGGCTAATTTTCATGGAGCGCAGCCAAGTCGGTCTTTGTCTCAATTTCTGTCTGTATTTCTTTCCTCCTCTTCTCCTGCTTTCTCTCCATCCTTGTCAGTTGTTATCCCTCTCTTTGTACCTTTTTCTGGACATTTCTCCTTCCTCTCGAGCTTTCTGTTGCTCAATTTTCCATCTGCAACTCCTTCTCTTGCTTCACGTTTGCCTTTCCTTCTCTTTTTTGAAACTTCCACAAGCAGTTGCACAACATTCTGCGAGGGAAAAGCTCCTCTTTTCTCCAGAAGGTTTGATTGACAGCAACCCTTGCACGCTCTGCAATAAGTGTGTGTGTGTTTGTGAGGGGGGGCATGTGTCTTGGCATCAACCTATGTCTTTTAGAAGTTTAATTGCAGCATTTGGTCTTTCTTCTTCTCTGGGCCATAAGAGCATGTGTGTGCATTCATACACACACACACACACACACGTTTTCCTCTTTGTGTGTGTGTGTGTGTGTGTGTGTATGAATGCTGCTTTGAGGAAACAGCAACAAAACCAGTCCAAAGGTTGCGAAAGAGCTCTCACTCTGATTCATCAGAGGAGTGCAGGCACACGTGCATGCACACACACACACACACACACACACACACACAGGGGTTGTGTGTTGACTTAAGAGTTAATGAATGGATGATTGAGGGCTGCAGGGGTTGGGGAGAGCAGTGCCGTGGAAACAACCCCTCTTTCCCAGGAAGGGAGTATAGAACAAGAGTTAGAGACAAAGAAAGGGATAGAAAACGAGTGTCTCAGAGACAGAATGAAATTCAGATTGTGTGTGCAGAGAGCAGAGGGGGCTGCGGGGCGAACTACTTGAAGCAGAAGTATTCTAAGGGCCAATAAAGCAAGTAGCATGTACTTGACAAGGACCCAAAGGGAAAGAGAGAGAGAGAGAGAGAGAGAAGCAGCTGTTGGAGGAGGAGAGTGAGACAAAGAAGGAGCAGGGGGCTGTCCTTACTTGCTCTTCAGTGTGAGGACTGAATGTGGGAGGAGGCACAGGGAGAGGGAGAGCAGGAGAAAGAAGAGGACAAGAAAGGAAAAGAGCAAGCAGGGAGTAAAGCAGTATGTTTGGTGTGTAAGGAGATAAACATACATCTGAAAGTGTTTTGCATAGCTGCAGGCAGTCTCTTCTCCAGCCTCCTCTCCTCTACTCCTGCACTGCACAACTTGGGCTGAGGGACCATGCAGCAGGGGTGGACTCTTCCCTGGCCCGCTGCTCTCCTGCTGGGGCTGATGGGGCTCCTGGTGTGCGGCTCAGACTTCCAGCATCACCGCTACGAGGAGATGGTGCGAGCCCTGTTTGCAGTGCAGAGCGAATGCCCCTACATCACCCGCATTTACAGCATCGGGCGCAGCGTAGAGGGGCGCCACCTCTACGTGCTGGAGTTCAGTGATAACCCGGGCATCCATGAAGCATGTGAGTAACACCTGATTCAATGTTTGACAGTCCAGTAAGGATGGGGATGTTGCAATAAGATCAAAAGTCTTTCCATTTCATTATGTCAATCTGCATGTCAGCAAGAATAATACATTTGGGAATTACTGCAGACATACAGTAATAAGTTAATATAGTATTCACTCTTAATCAAAATGTGATAATCAGTTTATATGAGTTAAGATTTCTATATGACAGCAAGCTCACACTCTTGGCAAATGCCACTAAGCAACTTTTGAAGCTGATATGTTCTGGTGGTACAGCAAATGGATTTAAAATGAATATGGATTTCAAATAAAATGCACAGGCCCCGTCACTGGCTGCTCATTTGTTTTGCACGTCTTGCTGTGGGGAGTGAGAACATAGCTGGCAGTCTGTGCAGGCTCTGTTTTTTTCCCCAAAGAGATGAAACGCAAGCTTTCGATGTAATCTTCTGAGGCTGAATTAATGTGCGGCTTAATAGTGAAGGAGGAAAACAGGAGTTCTCCCAAACTGGCAATCTGTGGAAAACTCAAAGTGAAAGACAAAAGGCAAAAGTGAAAGAATTGAGTGAACATCTGTGATTCATTTCAATTTTTGACATCCAACCACTGACAAAATGTGGGGTGTTATTCAAAGCTGAGCAGATGACACACAAGTTCACTTTGAGTCAACAAGGCTTTAACCCTGAACCCGCTCTTGCTAAAGCTTTGCTTGTTTTCCCCCTCTCCTAACCACCGAATCAGCTCCCCAGGTGTTTATTTTGCAAATCGGTTGCAAATTGAAAACCATAACCTCGTCATGGCTAATGTTTGTATTGAGAACAGGCCAAAGGGTCACATTCATGTAAGTGATTTTGAAGACTTTTCCATTCTTGCGTTTTTAATGGCAGCTCTTTGAAAGAAAAAAAAAAAAAAGCTTGACAACTGCAGGGAATGCTTTTTTGGCTGCGGCTGAGCTTGCATTTTTATCTGCATTTGCACACGTAGGGGTTTCCTTCAGTAGAATAGAAGGATGTGTGCCTGTTCTGTTGCAAGATGACCGAGTGGGAAAAACAGGAACCGTGTACTTCACGGAGGGGAGTAACCTGAGGTCTTGTCTGGGTCAACCCTCTTGCACCCTTTAAGAAGTTCATGCCTTTCACATGCTGCTGAGTATGTGTGTGTGTGTGTGTTTGTGTGTGTGTGTGTGTGTGTGTGTGTGTTTTAAAGCTGCACACTAGAGCCAACACTGTTTTCTGAACCTGAGGCCAGTTGGCCCCGTGTTAAAGAAAAGGAGGTGAATTGCAGCCCCAAGCTGCCATTTGGGTGCCTGAAGCAATTAGTGAAGGGTGTTCATAAATTTGGAAGTATCTGCTCACCCCCACAATACCCCACCACCCCAAAAAACCCACACTTCTCTTCATGAACAAGAGAGGTGCACACAAATAAAATAATGCAGCGTTATGTACCATGCTTTTACTATAAAATCATATAGTTAGGGCACAAAATAGCATTATTTTAGCATTAAGCAAAAAGTTCTCGCTAGTGTTCAGCAGTAGCTCTGTCTAGCTGCAGCGTTTGGGGGTCCTTGGTTCTATCAACGCTGCAGCAGTGATTAATGAAGGCACCCCTGGGAGGAGGGAACCCTATACAGAGAGGGAGACTGTTTGGATAGGCTCACCCAATCAGTGACAGATACCCATAGGAATGTCAGATGACATTATCCAAATAATTCAATCAGTTGTGATCAGACTCACTCCCCAGAGTTCACCTTTGTCAGAACCTTGAGAAATACCTTATCAAGAAAATGCAATAATGTAAATACATTATGGTTGGTAATTAGTTTAAAGCGAGACTATGAACATTTTGAAAGAAAAAAATAACAATCTTCCCCTTTCAAATGAAAAGTGGAATCCATAAGCAATAAAACCCTTGCTCAATTTAATACACTGAAGGTTTTTGCTGCTACAGCCTTACTTGGTGTGGTATGTCCAGTAGCTCATGGTGGCTAATGTTAGCTAAAGGGCAACTCGACATCAAAGTCACATTAAAGTCTGTTTACAGGTCTTGCGGAGTACTACTGCATATGTGAAAAAAGTTGTATAAAGCGTTGTGTGGCTCCAGAGGGAAGTTTGAAAATAAAAAAATATATCTGGGTGTGGAGTAAAAAGAAGTGAGCTTACCAGACCTCTGTAGCCCTCATCTGATTGAGGCTAGTGGCTCGAGGCTATATTAGCTGCTACTGGCATAACACACCTGAATCTCTGAAATAACTGTTGGCGGTCGAGTTGCATTGTGGGTAATGTAGGTGCCAGATTTTGTCAAGGAAGGCAAATTCAAAAAATAAAAAAGACAATATCTCTAGTTCTGCTGCATGATTTTTAAAAAAGAGTGCAATGCTAAACTGGTGGAGTACTCTTTTAGCTAACGTTAACAAACTTTAGATATATATTGCAGTCAGTTTGCTTTATGACTCTTGTGCTACTATTACACCTCGTTTCAGCGTGTCACAGATAAACATTTCAATGGTTTTATCACAAAGGTACAACAAGAAGTAAACACAGCGTACCTCACTAGGAGACGCTTGTTGTTTCCTGCTTATGGTCCCATTCCACTCGCTCTCCGTCAGGCAGCCTAATGATGATGTCTTTAAAGCGGCTGACTCAAGAGAATCGTGGTAAATGAAGGGCAAGTGAATCTTCTGTTAGCCTTTAATGCCATTTATAGCTACAGTGGCTGCTGTTGACCAAAAGTTACATAGTCTCGCTTTACTCAGGTTATGTGGTGTTAAATTCTAATTTAAATCCTGTAACATTAAGAAACTGAGGTTACTGGCACAAGGACTCTAGATTAAAAATGTAAAAAGACTACCTACTGAGTCTACTAGTTTCATGTAGTAAGTGTGCTCATATGTGTGTGCATGCTCAAGCAGTCCTTTTAAATGTCACGCTTGCCAGCTCTGTGTGGCTTTTTGACCTCATGCCCCCCCTCCACCTCTCCACTTCCTCCCCAGTGGAGCCGGAGTTCAAGTACGTGGGCAACATGCACGGCAACGAAGTGCTCGGCCGCGAGCTGCTCATTAAGTTCTCCCAGTTTCTCTGCGAGGAGTACCGGGCCGGAAACCAGCGGATCATGAGGCTGATCCATGACACGCGCATCCACATCCTGCCCTCCATGAACCCTGATGGCTACGAGGTGGCTGCCAGACAGGTAATGTACACCCTGACATACATGTGAGCTCCGGGTTTCCACGTGCCAAAAGAAAAACAGGGAAAATCGCCCACTGGGCCACTTTTGGCTGTTTTTCTTCAGCAATCATTTGCCACTTGTGGAGAAAAAGTTTCCACATTTTTCCTTGATTGTGTTCTTGCCAGTGGAAATGTTAGAAATATTAAGGTCCCTCAGGAAAACTTGCAACACCTGCAAGTTAAATCACAGCAAACACACATCTGACTCCATCAGGTATCTGAAGGTATGCGTGTGTCTATATCCATTGAAGCCAAGCAACCAAGTGCCAAAAACAGTTGTTTTAATTAAATCTTTCACTGTTTGCTAATGTCTGTAATAATCCCATCTATCAGCTCCCTGAGAGAGCCCCTAGCTTACATCAGGGGGTAATTATATGGGCCGTGAAACAACAGACACCAACCCCCTTTAACACAAACACACACACACATGCACACAATCTCTGTGAGACTAATTACATGTCCCGAGGAGGCCAGTTGTACGTGACGGACCCTCTCTTTGCCTCTCAGACGACACATGCACAACGCACTATAATTTGTTGCATCAACAGATGTTTGGATGCAGCAGTGTCTGGACAACAATGGGAAGGCTGCTTCATTTCCCAGCATCCCAGATGGCATTGTGTTTATTTTGGGTACTGATTGAGCTTTTTGAGGAAAAACAACAAAAATATAATTTCATGCCCATGGCAGCAGAAAATGTAAGGTTTAAGTGGTGCCATTTAGAGTTCAGGCAGTTCCTTCAGTTGTCTTACAGCAGGTCAGAAAGTCCTGCAGAAGCATGCATGGAAATACTGTGCAAAACTCCAGTAAGAGCCTCCCTATTTTGGAACAAATAATTTTTTGGAATTGCTCCTGATGTCAAAAAAGAGATAGCTGGCGTGCATCTTTGCTTTATAGTCAGTAAAGAAAGTAATTCCAAAAGTGACACTCAATGATAAAAGGTGCTATTTGGAGTCAAATGGAGAAAGAGGCAAACAAGAAAGAATATTCCAAGGCACAGCTTTGAGCCAAATGCTAATGTCAGCATGCTAACATGCTCACAATGACAATGCTAACAAGTTGATGTTTAGCAGGTTTGATGTTTACCATGTTCAACATCTTAGTTTAGCGTGTTAGCATGTTAATATTCACTAATTAGCATAAGTACAGCTGAGGCTGTCTTTAGTTTTTCCGGTATTTGGTCATAAACCAAAGTATTGAACAATTAAAATGTTGTCCTGATGATGGCGCTAGTGGAAAAGTTAAGGGATCACCAAAGTCTTTAGGATTCATCCTATGGGGACCATGAATGGCCATACCAAATTGCATGGCAATCCATTAGTTGGCGAGACATTTCAAAGCACAAATGCCAACAATAATAAAAATCCTTCAATATTGCGTCTGCCATGCATTATTATAGGCTTTTTTATTATACTCGGGACTCAAAGTGTCATGGAATTTTCTCTCGTTTGTGTGAGTCTTAACAACCTTTAAAGGTTTTTGGGAAGGAAAAAATCTTCTGAAAAATAATAAAAATACTGTTACACTGCAGATTGCCTGTGCTATTTGTGGAATAAGTAAACCAGTTTTCCTTTACTGCTTCCAAGCAATATGAATTCATAGCTTGAAAAGCTGTACCGTGCCAAAACATGACAGTTCAATCACTCTTACTGGGAAAAACCAAGGTAACCCAACAGTAGTTCCTGTTTGAAGAACTTGATATTTTGGTCTGTGGATCAACAGGGTCCGGAGTTCAACGGCTACCTGGTGGGTCGAGGGAACTCCAGAGAAATCGATCTGAACCGTAACTTTCCGGACCTGAACGCACTCATGTACTACTACGAAAAGACCAACGGACGAAACCACCACCTGCCCCTGCCGGACAACTGGGAGCAACAGGTCAGTAGCTACTGGATAAACACACAGGAGACACAAGACCCCGTGTATCTATGTTTATGTGTCTTTGCATGTGTGCAAATACGTGCTTATGCTTGTGTGGGTGAGCGAGAAAGAGGGAGAGAGGAAGATGGATGAGTACATTTCTCATGCTTGTGTGAGTGTGTGTTCAGTGTTTGAATATGGAGTTGAATAATGAGCAACTGTAACATAGCTGAGTTATCTTGGCTTTAACTTTGTTGACATAAACGAATTCATGAGATTTGTACTGGATCAGATTCCACTGCCAGCTGAGCTTTAACTAAATAAAAAGAAACTGCCCATGAATTTAAACAGTAAGTAGACCCAGTAAATCGCTTGCTAGGCTGCCTGTTTCATGTTGTGTATGTTTGTGTGTGTCTGTACAGTCTGACCCGTTTTGGGTGGGTGTGTTTGCTTGTCTTACTGTAAGAAACCTATATCTCCTCATATAAACTGTGCTTTTCTTGCTCCGGGTCAGAAAGAGGCCGCTCTCCTTTGTCTTTGCAATATGAAACAGGCGGGCAAAATGGCAGCCTTACGCGTTCCAACTCAAGACGACAAAGTGGAACAAAAGCATCACTGAAAATATCCTTTAGATACACCCTTACAACCTTGACAAATAAGTTATAGTTTCAATATTACTATATCTGTTTGTTTTTGTGGATTTATTGGAGCATAGGAGAGCTCCAAGCTCAGAATAATAAGCTTTGACAATTTAAAAGGATGTCAGTGGAAGACATATTGAATAAAGTTGACATACAGAAGTCCTCTAAAGCTCTCGCACTCTTGGAATCATAACGACCTGACAAAATATATGTACTGTAAAGACTTCCAGCTTCAGCTAAACATTTTTGTCTTTTCGTCACCACCATGAGAATTTGAGCTGACCCACTCTGCGGTCTCAGAGTGTAACTGTTACCTGCTACCTTCAGATACTGCGTGACTCCCCACGTAGCTTACAAACCTGTGATTTCACTCAAAATCATCTGTTCATCGCCAACTCTGCATTTCACAGTGGTGGAAGAAGTACTAATACCACAACGTAAAAAATACTACATTACAAGTAAAAGTCCTGCGTTTAAAATCCCACTGAAGTATTATCAGCTAAATGTACTTAAAGTAGGCTATTAAATGTAAAAGTAGTAGCATTTTTCTATTATAGCAGATTGAGGTGGAGCTAGTTTTAACCACTTTATATACAGTTAGGTAATTTAATCCTGTGGTTACCAACATAGGGGTCGAGCCCCTCCAAAGAGTCACAAGATAAATCTGGGGGGTCATGAGATGATTAATGGGAGAGGAAAGAAGAAAAAACAATGGAATGTTGGACTGTTTTACCTCTTTGGGCATAAAATAATTATTTAAATGAAACAGTCTGAGAAGTTTAGAGGGAAAATGTCACTTTGGTGGAACTGCTAACAACACATAGACATCTGACACATGACAAAGGGCCCCAACTAGACACTGTTTTATTGCAAGAGGTCACAAGCCAAAAGAGGTTGGGAACAACTGGTTTAATCCTAAACAATGTGTTTTATTTTATAAACTGATCATATGTTTTTTTTAATGTAAAATCTTAATCTGTAAAGTAACTATTACCTACTGTATATCTGTCAAATGAATGTAGTGGCATAGAAGTATGAAGTAGCATAAAATGGAAATACTCAAGTAATTTTTACTTTTTTCCCTATTTACTAGTTCCTGGGCTGCAAATGTGTTGAGAAAACTAAAACACTGGTCCTCCCAGGCGCAGGCTGGCTGTCTACCCACATGACTGCCTCCTGAAAGGCAAATACAAAAGAGTAACTGTGCCACTGTTACAGATACTTCATTCATGCTGGTCAGGATTACATTCTCACAGGCTGCATGAAGCCACAAGCCCCTGTGCTCGCCTGCAGGCTCAGCCATGCTACATTTCAATTAGCCAACTGATGATGTTTCATCCAGAGGAATGAGTTTAATACAAATATGTATATCTTTTCCTCAGCAAGAGAGACTATTCCGCAAAATAAAGCGAAGTTAAACATGGCAAAGGTGAAAAAATGTGTTTATGGGCCAGCAGACTGATCTGTAGTCAGCTGCAATAACTGACAGCAACTCAGGAACTTCCAGGTGACCTACACATTTTGATTCCTATATAATAAAACATAACTTTAATCCTCAGATCTTGGAGGAAACTTCACAAGGGGATCTGCACTTGTTCTGGTCTCCCAGTGTAGTTGTAGTTTTTCATGGTTAATTCCACTCAGGAATCCATTTTTTAAAGCTTTCCACCACCCACACAGACAGACAGCAAGGGCTGTTCTTAGAAATACCATATTTACACTACGCCTCTGAAGAAGAGCGCACCTCGCACCATGAACCGCTGACAGTTGATTGGCTTGCAGAGGACATCCCTCAGACAGTGTGAAATCTAACCTTGTCTGTCAGTGAACCACTGAGTGACCGAGAATGTGTGGATTTGTGTTTAAGATGGCATGGTATTCTCTATCTGTTCAGTTATTTGAGTTTTGTAACACTAAGATATGATTATCAGTGTGTATGTGTGTGTGTGTGTGTGTGTGTCCTTCACATGTAACCCTACACCATGGTGACAGCTCTGACTTCAAAGCACGCACGAGTGTATATAAAGATCCACGGACAATAAACACCTGCCAGTCCCACTTCTTGGTTACAACTGCTACGTTCAAAGCCGGTAGTCTCTGATCGGCCTGATTATTCTTCAGCTCAACCAGACTGTGTTTATTGTCCTGCATACCATATTCCAGGAGAGGTGTCTCTCCTTGTCTCCATGCATGATATATGGCTAGGAGCGTGTGAGGATGGGGATGGGAGATGCCATCGGGTTAGGCTGATCCTGTTCATGTAGAATGAGATGCATTAATTGACAATAAGTAAATGTTAACAGCCTCATGTAACCTTTAAAATAGTCTTGGGACTAACAGATTGCTATTTTACAATAGTTTGCATATTGTAGGTTTGCAGTAGAAGTAACTGTTGTGTTTCCATCCTGGCAGCTTTTACTAAAATCATGCATCATCTTGTAAACTCATCTTTCTCCCTGAATTCCAGACAAACAGATAAGGAGGGCATTTTAACAAATACTAAGCATGCCTCAGTCATTTAGAGTCTAGATAACATGAGGTATACTGAAGCATTGGAGGACGAGGGAGATAGCGCACTGCGAGGAAAGCAGAAGAATCATTTTATGGGCTTGAGAAAGGCAGAGGTTACCTTGAATAATTAAGATTCCTAAAGATTAACCTGGTGCAAGTGAAAAGGGGGAAAAATCCCAGAGAAAATATTTGCATATAAAGCAGAGAAAACTAGGATTTGTCAAGCAGAGAAGCCAGTGGTTCTGGGTGAAAAGAAAACCAGATATCTTCAGTCCACTGATGTTGTTTGGGAAAAGTCTGGGATGAAGTGAAGGTTATGTGTAATAATATCAGTACCAGACAATATACAGTACGTCTGGCATCCTACAAGAGGGCATTGGATAGTTTAATTTAAGGATTGGGAAAGAATTTATGGACTAAATTTGGACTAATTATTGAACAAAAATACTGCAAGAGCTGGACAATTGATGAAGGACATTACGTAAATGCTGCACTACAATGCAATGAATAGTTACATTCAATATGTCTTTGTGTGTGTGTGCGTATATATATATATATATATATATATATATATATATATATATATATCTCTCTATATATATCGGTGTATAAAAAGGTCCATATGTCATGCACATTGTCCTGTAAGTACATTAGCCCTAAATGTTATAAGCTACTTTCTTTATAACTTTCTTGTTGAATATCTTCCACAGGTTGAACCAGAGACTTTGGCAGTCATAAAATGGATGCAAAACTACAATTTTGTCCTGTCAGCCAACCTCCATGGAGGAGCCGTGGTAGCCAATTACCCCTTCGACAGGTCGAGAGATCCTCGCATTCGAGGGAGGACCACGTATGCAGCCACTGCGGATGACAAAATCTTCAGAAAGGTGTGCTGCAGATTAAAAATTCTTTCCAGATGTTACACACATCTGATCTCATCACTGTCTGTTGTGTGTGTATGTGTGTGTGTGTGTGTCTGTGAAAACATATGAATGACTGGGCACATGTGCATTTGTGTGTGATGACAGTTGGCGAAGACCTACTCGTACGCTCACAGCTGGATGCACAAGGGTTGGAACTGTGGGGACTTCTTTGATGAGGGGATTACCAACGGGGCCAGCTGGTACTCTCTGTCCAAAGGTAAGCAAAATCTCTGCTCCTGAGCAGGGTGAAGAGAAAGCAACAGGTTAAACAGACATTAAAAACACTAAAAACTCCACTGGAATCATGAACTATCATCATTAAAGATGCTCTCCCTGATTTTGTTACAGTGTCCTCAAATCCCCAAATTTTCTCCCAGCTCACCAGTGAGGTTTTGAACTTCATCTGTGAACTGTGTCGAGTTTCAAACAGTAAACTGGGAGGAAATTTGGGGGTACTGTTGAGTAGTATAACAAACTACCTTTAAATTATTACTGTGAAGGGCTGAAACTAGGTTTCATGATTTGGCGTAAATATATTTTTATGAGGGGTTATGGTAGACATTGCATAAAGATGGCATGATGCTACCTTTGTGCTATGTTAATGAATTAGTGCTCACTACTCTATATTTTCTGTGTACTTGATGATGACTTTCACCCATTTTAATGATTTTTTAACTACAAATTCCATTTTTGTCTTGTCTTGCTGAGCGTTAGAAGAGAAGATCCATAGTATTGTCACATTTGTACACTAAATATGACGCTACAGCTAGCAGCTGGTTAGCTTAAAACCACAACTTGTCACTTTTAGACTTCGGTTCTCGTACGGATTAAAGAAACAAGTTATAACATGTTAGTTAGGTAGTAATTAGTAGCAATAGCAACAGATAGTAATTCAGCTTTAGAGGTGCTGGTGGGCAGATTTTGTTACCTTTGGACTGAGCCAGCTAAGCTAGCTGTTTACCTCTGTTTCCGGTCTTTGTGCTAAGCTAAGCTAACCGCCTGCTGATGGTAGCTGCAAATTTAACGTAAAGACATGAGAGTGGTATGAATATCGTCATCTAACTCTCGGCAAGAAAGCCAATTAGCGTATTTCCCAACATGTTAACTATCTTCGTAAAAGACACTATGTATGTCAGTTAGAAATGCCAACTGATATTCAGACCTCTTATGTGCTTCCATAGATTACTGATTAACAATACAGTATGCAGCCGCACACAAATTGACTTAGTGGAAGAAAGGGAAGTGTGTAGCGCTGTGCACTGCCATAAGCCCCAGATACAGGGAGGGAATTTAACAGATCAAGACTACCTGTTGGAAAGAACAAGCCAATTTTTTCTGCCAGCACCATAAAGCACAATACTGACTCACTCCCTCCATGTTAAAAACAGATTGTTCCCTGTTTACATGCTAAATTCCAATGCTGGAAGACGTCCATGATCATTCCCTTTCCAAAGAAAGACAAGGCCACCTGCCTGAATGATGGCAGGCACTGGCATACACTTCAGCATGAATGACATGCCTTGAGTGGCTCGCAAAGCACTCTTTACCCGTGTCGTCATGAACTCTCTGACTCTTTCTGAGGCCTCTGTGCTCTTCTCTTGCCTTTAACCTCTTCACGCCCTGTACACCAACAGCTGCACTTCCACTGACCCCATAGTTTAGCAGCTCAAGTTTGTAAATGACACGTGCCAACAACAACCTTAGTTTTTAAGTTTAAAATACTACATCATTTTACAATATTTTTACAGCTTTTTAGCACTGGCAGAGAAACCTTTTATGCACCAAGTTTTTATGATTTGTACAAAAACACATGTACATGCCTTTAAACTTAAAAAAAAAAAATTTTATCAACCTAATTTTACTATAGAAGTGCTAAAACCAACTAAGCCAGTAGTGCTATACTGGAGCAATTCCCCAGATTTAAATATACACTTGCAGTGTGTTGACTGTATTTTTAGTCTAGTGTCATCCAGTATGTCTTGTCTTTGTGCTATTAAAATGTTTTGCTCTGCATCTAGTGCCAATTGTGTAAATACATCAAATCAGTTAACCATGTCAGATTTACTGTCTTCCAATTGCTCCTAGAAAATAAAAACTGAATTTTTGAGGTTTATTTCTGCATTTTTGTGTACCATGGAAGAGTGCTTAGTAGATCTGTTATTAGGGTTTGGTTTGACATAATATTACTGGCATTGGCCACCTACAGGCCATTAGGAGTTATATAAGCTTAGGCACTGGCATGCAAGTTTGCTTTTTCGTTTTAAGATTTGACGAATACTTACAGTAATGTTTTGCTGTAGAATGCTTGGAGGCTCTTGGAAGTTCTTTAAAGTGTCTGGGCATGCATTCGATTTCAGATCACTTAATCTGTAACTACAACAATAACAACACCCACTTCTCTGATCTGTAAATCCTGGTCTGGGCTGGTCTGGATTATTCTTTGGAATGTGAATCTGTTGAGCTTTTCGGTTGAGTCATACAAGCTCTTGAATTGGATGAAAACGCCCACAGTCGCATTTAGTAGGAGCATGTTATGTTTATTTTAACAACTCCTTTTGCTCCAAGTGTTATGTCATGGTCTATGAGGTTAGATTTTAACTTTCCCTCCCAATCCTGGCATCATATGCATTAGGCATCTATGAAAGGTAGTGCTGTATCGCAAAGCTGCAAAGCCAAAGACTTAAAAAAATTCAGGCTTCCAAAAAGCCATTCTGTTGTTGGGTGTCATATCAGTCCATCTAAAAGATGTTTTTAAAGGTCTGTCAAAACAGAAAAATGCAGCGGTTTGGAAAAATCTGCTTGACCATATGAAAAAATGTGAAGTGAAATTAAGTAAAAGCTTTGGACTGCAGTATTTCAATGACCAAAAATGTGCAGCAGTGGTTTTTAGATGGAATGAAATGATAAATCTGAAACGATAAATCACATCAACTCCTTACAAATCCGAACAACCCCTTTAAGAGACAAACTACGGCTCCATGTAAACCACTCGATAAACCACGCTGGGAACCACTGATATGAAAAATATGTCCCCGATTTAAAGATCTTCCCTTGAAATTTAAAGTTAAGAGTCTATTTCTGTTTGTTTCAGGCATGCAGGACTTCAACTACCTGTACAGCAACTGCTTTGAGATCACCCTGGAGCTGAGCTGTGATAAGTTTCCTCCAGCGTCAGCGCTGCCCAGAGAATGGCTGGCTAACCGAGAAGCACTGGTTTCATACCTTGAACAGGTCAGAACACACACATATACACACGCTCACTATTTGGCAAATTACTGTTATCATTTACAACTTGATGCACGCAAATACACAAACGTACAGTTACACACAAAAACCCCAACCACCAAGAGTCATGAGTCCAGTACCTTGGCTTCTTGTAAATATTGGCTGGGATTTCCCGGATAAAGTGACTTTTAAGTGAGCTGCGTGAAATTCAAGTAAACTGACTTTTAGCATGAAAAGGGGCCTTGGTTTGAGGACAAAATGTCTTTTATCCCAGATTGTCAGAGTTGCTGAGATAAAATGTGTTGATGCATTGCCACTAATAGTGTTTCTTAAGCCCTGAGGGAGAGCTCAGAAATGCATACCTTCTTCTGCAGCACTGATTGAACAGACCAAACTGAAAGGACCTGCAGATACTGTTCTGGTCTTGTTTTACCGTATGTCTTATAGACCACAGAGCTGAGGAATGTTAATGAGGTTTAAGGTTTTGGAAAGTTGCATCGGAAATATAGTTTATGACCTGATATGCATTCAAACACAAAGCTATCTATGGTCACACATACCTGACTTGCCTATATTAACACATATTTCACATATGTTTTTGGGGTATGAGCTCAAGCACAGATGGAATGATCTATAAAAGAAATTACAGTGAGAAATTGGTAAAATGAAATGGAAAAATAACTTGAATATTTAAAAGCATGTGTACGTGTGTTTCTCCTTGTTCAGGTGCATCATGGGATAAAAGGCATGGTGTACGATGAAAACAACAACCCCATCGGCAACGCTGAGATCTCAGTGGCTGGCATCAACCACGACGTGACCAGCGGTGAGAAAGAGTTGCGGGGGGGGGTGTCAGTTAATTGTTACACAGATGTGGTTGTTATTTCCTGTTATTTTTTTTTTTTTACTCTTTAACTGCAGTGTTGAAGAGGTTTGGGAGTATGTGAGGGTTCGTGGTAAATGATCTCCTAATGTTCTGGCTAGTGACATATTAGAATAGCGTGTTCAAACCTTGTTGTAATACTCTTAATCACAGACAGACTGTGGAGTCAAAATGAGCAGTGACATTGTGCCTCTTGGAAGCGAGATCCAGCTGAATTTCACTGTATTTATCAAAATGAATTAATAAGTGCAGTCAGTCCTCACACTGGAATGGAACAAGCCACTCTCTAGTGGCCAATGGAGGAAATGCTGTATATACACTATTTACATTTACTCAAGTAGTGTTCAATTCTGAGGTACTTGTAATTTACTTGAGTATTATAATTTGATGCTACGTTATACTACACTGTATTTAAGAGGAAAATATTGTACTTTTTTATTGTATTTTTAATCTGACAGCTTTAGTTACTTCTTAGGCCTACTTAAGATTTTAAAAACCTGTAATAAGCACATTAAATCTGATTATTATTGTACAGTTAATGAAAACACCGAATAGTACATAAAATAGCTAAAATCAGGTCCACCAGCATTAAATCTATGGTTTAACATGGTTTAACACAATTTGCTGATAATACTTACCTACTTTTACTTGAGTAAAAGAATGCTTTTGAATGCAAGACTTTTACTTGTAATGGAGTATTTTTACAGAGTGGTATTGCTACTTTTACTTAAGTAAAGGATCTGAATACTTCTTCTTCCACCACTGTGTAAATTAAAATTTTAAATCCTGTTTCCACCTCTCATCTTTTCCCATGTGTGCGCCCCTCCAGGAGTGGATGGCGACTATTTCAGACTTCTGTTACCAGGTACCTACACTGTGACAGCATCTGCCCCAGGTTACCTCACCTCCACCAGCACTGTCACTGTGGGACCAGCTGAGGCCATACAGGTGGGTTTCTATGTGTACGGACAGGGCATGTATGGGTGCATAACAGCTGATTCACAGTGTTACCCACATATTTACCTTTTTATTTTGTGGAAAAAGCAGGTAGCAAGTGAGTCTTATCGGCTGGAAATGTGCTCTGCCTTGATCACTCACATCTTGTTCTTCATCTCTTCCCTGACAGCTTCACTTTTACTTGAAAACAGCACCAAAACAAAACCTGAAACTGAAGCCCCACAACGGCAAGAAGAACCTCTCATCTCCCAAGGCCCCCTTAAAGCTCGGCCCTAGATGAGACATGGACAATAATTTAGACAACACACAAACACATATACACATCTACTGAAAATCCCACATAAAACATACACACACACACATACACTTACAGATTATGGAAATGATAATTGACCATAATATATGTAAGTAATTTTACCTTTGTAGTCCTAGGATTATGTATTTCAAACCTCTGTGTTTTTGTTTGTGTTTTTGTTGATGAATATAAACTGTATGTCTGGTGTATTTATGTAACAGTGTTGATTTGTATGAACACAGCTATCCTGCATTTGTAAAGGACTTTTTGGATTTTGATTACTATAATTTGATGAAAATCAAAAGTGAAAATAAAAGATTTTTTTTTTTGCTGTCATTATTTACCATCTCTGTATATTGTGTTTCTGCTTTATCTTGCCTGGTTATTGTTCTTTCAGGCACTTGGATGAATAACAGAATTCCTTGCTCACTATAATAACAACAATGCAGATAATAAAATATCTTTATTTTCTAGCATTTCAATCCACCCTAAAACACACACACACAAAAAGACTAAAGGGCAAGAATAACATAGCAGGAGACATAAAAGCTAATTAACAAACAAACATGAAGTACAGAGAATATCACTGAAGAAAATATCATTAAATAGCATCAAGGATGCACCCTGGACGCTTGCAGCAGATTCAGTTACACAGCTGTAGTTTATGTTTGAACAAAAAAGTGCTTTGATAAAGTTTTAACTGTGACTTTTACTGTATTGTTTTCACATGGAGTACTGAGCTAATGTCACTTTCACCTTGATGTTGAATGAGAGTATTCTGAGAATATTAAACTTACTGTATATAAAATCAGTGGGATGTTTCAGGTCTCTTCTGGTCATCTGGAAGTAGTGCATGGCTCACTGGAAAATTCACTTCTTCCTGCTGACCTTTCAGGCTGTTCTACAAACGTAGAACAGTAGATGTCACTGCTGCACAAGGAAGGAAGAAAAACATGGATGCACCGTAATGTAACTGATCATTCCTGAAAAGTTGAATTTCCTAACAAAAAGGCAGGAAATCAGGAAAAACAGTTCTGATTCTGTCCAACCAACCAAACATCTTTTGAAACCTTTCCACTATTCACCAAACCCACTGTCAATTACAGTACTTGGTCTGCTTAAATGCTTGTCATCCCTGTTCAATATTAAGCTTTGTACCAGAGCTGCAACGTTTAGAAGATAGCATAAGTAGCGGAAAATTAATAAGCAACTATTTAGTTTGATTTGATTTTTTTTAAAAATGGCAAAAATTCTCTGGTTCTAGCTTCTCCAATGTGAGGATTTGCAGCTTGTCGTGGTTTTACATCATAGTAAATAAAATATTCTTTGGTTTTGGACGGTTGGTCGGACAAAACAAGACACTTAATGATTTTACCTTGGGTTCTAGGATATTGTAATGGCCCTTTTTAGTTGTTTTCGGATGTTTTATAGCTTAACCAAAGGATTAAATTAAATAAATAATTGGCAGATTAATCAATAATGAAAATATTTTTTTGTTGCAGCCCTACTTTGTACACTGTACTGCTTTTCAGTCTGAGGACGACCAGCTGATACTTTAGTTACCGTCTATGGTTTAACATACAGAATCTTTACATATCTCACTCTTACAATTATCCAGTGTACTTTTTCCATATTGCCAGAATGCACATGGAGACCAACATTTAACATTTGTAGAGTTATATTATACTGCTGACTTTATATCCTGAACTAATTTCATTTTAGGCAATGTTCTGTTGTCATTGTCTCGTGTGTCACCATAGTGAAAGTTAAATTGTAACACAAAAAACATTACACAAGAAAAGTACTTGTACATTATTGCAAAAGAGGAATAATTTGATTGGGATTATGGGATTTGTCACATTGATCAATTAACAATGAGTTTTTATGCATAGTGCATCATTACTTCTGTCAAATGACTTAGCTGAAAATGCAAATCTTATTTTCACTTTCCTTTATGTGCTGAGCCAATTCCATCATCCACAGGACATTGAAACAGTTTTACAACACTGCTACACTCCATAAGCACACAAGAAACAGTATTGTGTGCTGCTAATCGCTGCACAGCTCCCCTTTGTTGTGAGCCGGGAAGGCAGATGACACATACAGAACAAGCTGAGAAGCTCTGCTTTGTCACAAGACTGAGTCTCAACTCCCTGGAGGTGGCAGCAAAGGATAGGATGACGTCTGTTAGAACAATGCACAATAACATAAATGTGTCTTCATCAGTATCTGCTAACTTGAAGAAGTCTTGGTTTGGATTTGTTTCTGTAGTGATAACATGAGTTAGACAATATGTCATATCCAAGACTGTTATATCTTATTTTGGAAAGTTTGTTATTTGAATCAATTGTACTTGTTCTGTGCTATCCTCAACTTGTAGATTCCACTACTAGAATCTCTAGTTGTTTTTCCTGTGCCATTCACAAACACTACAGAATACAACAATAGCCTCTCTCTGACGAACAGGAAAGAGGAAAAGCGCACTTCACCGGGCACTCTGTGAATTTATGACGATACAGAGGTTCCCTGAAGGCAAACATGGAGTCACACAAAAAATAAAACGTGAAATGCTCTTTCTATGTGTACTGAAGATGTAGTTTACATCTAAGACTCTTAGATGGCTTCTAATCTTTTATCCGTCCAAATCTATATTAGTGGCAATGTTAAATCTCAGCTACCAGCCTAAACCAGAGTGGCATATCATAGATTGAACAGCAGAATATTCTAGATCAGTGGCTTTTAAAGTAACCAACAATAAGCAGAGTAATGATCAGAGGAACCACTGGTTATAGTTTAGGGACCATTTCATGTGAGCAAATAAAAAAACAATAAATTGATTGCACCAGAATGGCAAACAAATAAAACAAACAAATCAAATATAAAATGAAAACAATTTGACACTGTCATGTGACGTCCCTGTCATGATAAAACTGAGTCATAATAAAGTCACTCAGTTACTGACATCAGCTCAATTATTAGTCCAGTACAATAAATGTAAATACATTTTCTGCCTACTCCAACACTTTCACAGCTGATGTTTCTCAGAGCAGACACAATAGGATGATTGTACAACAGCCAATGTATTCTCTGCCTACAGAGCATTATACTGACGATCAACTGGCAGCAAATGTTGAAAGACAACAACAGACCCACATACTACCCCTGAATGAAAGTGGCCACTGTGAGAAAAGACAAAGCCAGCATTTCATACAGAGTCGCTGATCTGGAGTGTTCTCAGCGGTGTGTGTGTGTGTGTGTGTGTGTGAGGGCTTGCACTTGTACACTTAGTTGGCCAAATGTGGCGTCAATGAAGCCCACCAGTGGTCCTGCGGTGCCAGACATCTCCTACGCTGACTTACCCACATTCATTGACTCAGAAGTTCTATGACACTGATGGACCGGGCCTTATCGGAAGTTACAGAACAAGCACTTATACTTACTGTATATACTGACACTCACAAACACACACTCTCGCACCTATATGTCAATGCAAACACAGTCATGTACAGTACATACACATGCACATGCAAACAGTCTGTTTTATTTGTTCTGTTGCTTTTAAATCTATTTTATCCATGGATTTGTTTAGTGGATTTAACTTGAATTTAAGAGCCTAACCAGGGACTGCAAATTAGCCTCAGCTAGATGATGACATATATTACATCTGTATGTAGCAATGTTTATCTGTATTGCCTCTGTTGAATAACTGCACAAGTGAATAAAAGAAATACTGAGCAATATATTGCAAATATATTAGTCCATAGACTCTCCAGTACATGTTCTAAAATGTATATTATAATACAGCTTCAACAGCTGTTGATTCAGTTAACATTGTTATATAGAGTTTGGTTGGCTTGTTGATTGATTGATTGATTGACTGATGCATATTATTTTTGGGGCTTTACTCGAGCAAATTGGAACTTGTTGACTAGATGACTTTTCATTAGCAAGTTGAACCCTTCTTGTTGTGAATAATATAACCACACGGTTAATAACACATGCAAACAATGACACCATGTGGTATATGTTATGATGAAGCTAATCTGTATATATGTCCATGTGTATAGTAGAACATGTAGGTATATGTGTATGTGAGTGTTTTCATACTGTACATGTTTTTGTGTGACCTCTCCTGTATCTTTTCCTTTTCCGTGCCAACACTTGAAGGCAAAAGCATCCAACTGACTTCCTGCTATTGTTCTGCACATACAAGATCACATATGAGGAAGCTGTCATTACTGCAGACGCAGCAAAAACTAGATTCAGTGGGTTTTTTTTACACCACAGCACGCAATGGCCATGGCTGAGAAAAGGGTTTACCAAACGTATAATGCCTTATGCAACGGCTGTGATTTTCTCTCTCTAAAAAAAAGGTTTTGATTGAGCTGCAAGTTGAGAGGGGAAGCCACGTAACAGAACACTGTTTACACCTTCCTGCTGAGTGTCAAAGTTTTATTACAGGGAAACTTCATTTGTCATGTTGAGACCTCTGATTGCATCAAACGCAAAAGTTTGAACAAAAGCAATCTTACATATCACATATATAAAATTCAGAACATGTGATTAAATTCAGTTAAATTACTTATAGTGACACTAAATAACCCATTACAGAGAAATCAATTAGTTCCAAACTTAGATAATGTTACTTCCTAAAACTGCCGTGACCAGTATTTGGTCTGGGTGGAGTGGACAGTGAATATGTGCCGGCCTGCACAGGAATGAGCTAATGAATTGAGGAAATGTTCGTGATGATTTTTGGTTCAGTCTCTGCCACAAGAAGGGTGATTGTTTTTTCTCGTCACGTGGATTTCACAAGCAATAGATGACATTATTATTGAAGTAAGTTAACGTTAGAATATTAGGCTGAGCTGGTAAACTATAGAACACTGTAAACTGGTAAATATGGTAAATGAAAGATAAACATCTTGAAATAATTTACCAAATATAACATTTGTAATTGTATGTAATTTTTTAGCATCAGTTGGATGTAAGTCATCAGAAGGAAGGCTATTTCGGAAAAAAGCTAAATGTAGCATTGCTGTACATGCTGTATATATCTGCTGACAATGTGAGTCCTAGAAGAGTGCTGACACATAAGTTAAGTAAATATATTACATTAAATTTAAAGATTTCACAAAATTCCAGGCTCATTCTGGTTCATCAGGGATTTAAATTTACATACTTTTTTAAAACAGGTCTTTTATCTGCTGAGCAAGTGGATTAGGTGAAAGAATATTAAAATGATTAAGTATTCTAACATTATGATGTTCTTTCAGGTTATGGAGGGGAGATCCACTCTGCTGCTAACCTGATTTCCAATGAAAGTTTGCTTTCTGGAAGGATTTATTTGTTATTGGCAGTGGTGAAGGAAGTACTCAGATCCTTTGCTGGATCAAAAGTAATAATACCACAATGTAAAAATACTCAACTACAAGTAAAAGTCCGGCATTTTAAGTAAAAGTACCGAAGTATTATGAGCAAAATGTACTTAAAGTCTCATAAGTAGAGCTGAAATGATCAGGCCATCGACAGAAAATTAACCTGCAACCATTTTAATGAATGATTCATTGTTTAAGTCATTTTCCAAGCAAAAGTTAGCTAACTTTACAGAGTTTCAACTTCTAAATTGTGAGCTGCTTTTCTTTGTCTTATTTTTACCATTTTCTGACCTTTTATAGACCACACTATTAATCAATAAATCAAGAAAACAATCTGCAAATTAATTGATAATGAAAAAAATATATTAGTTGCAGCCCTAATTAAGAGAAAAGGTACTAATTAGGGAGAAAGATGGCCCCTGTGAGTGCCATAATACATATATTTTATTATTGGATTAATATAACGGATGCATTAATGTTTAAGTAATATTTTAATGTTGTTGCTGGTGAGCAGCATAATTTCAACTGATTTATATTCTGGTGGGTAGTTTAATAAAGATAACTGTACCTCAAATGTACATGGGCCAGTAACACACACAGTAACTGCACAAGTCTATGCTTTAGTGAGAGATATCAATAAAATTAAGCTGTAGTGAAATGAGTCAGTTCCTGCTGTACTTTTGGACCCACTTTCCTTTCTTTTCAGTCAGGCATGAGCCAGCCAGCTACGGGTCTCTTTGGAAAAAGTGGGTGGCGTTGTTGCATGTAGGCATGGAGAGGCGCAAAACGACTCGGCTGCTCTTGTTTCTAATGTGATGACAGCTGATTCTACCGAGACAGAGCGGGGACCACCGTGTCGCTTTCTCCTGTCAACATGTTTTCTTGAGTCCTCACGCCAAAATAAAGTAGTTCCTCTCGGGAATAATGAGCCTGCGCGCAGCTCCAAACCTGTGGGAGGTGTAGCTGCTGAAAAAAAGTTGTGTCGCGGAGAAAAGCAACTCCGCCACCACATCACCAGGCTGAAGAAGTTGGATATCTTGTCTGACTGGATCTAACGGCCCGATCCCACATTTTCACACTGGTCGTTCAGATACTTCACAGGTAAGAAAAGCACCCCCCAAAAAAGTTTTGACTTTTTCTCCAAATACAGTGCTGGAGGAACTAGAAAAAACGCCCATCATGGGATGGAAGATGAGTAGAGATACATAGATTTGCTTTTACATGTACAAACATAACATCAGCTACTCTCTGGTAGACGTGAGAGTAATAATAATAAGTTATTTGAAAAAGCTTTATACTGTAATAGTCAGGTGCAGACAGTCGTTTTGGGCGTACTTTGAACAGGCTCTATCCTCCACACAGACCTCAGTGCAGGCAGCCTCGGTGTGAATACAGAGCTATTAGGCTAACTGACTAATGACGTGAGCTGAATGAGTGATGGCAGTGAACACAAGTGCTGCAGACCCAGTAATCCCCCGGCTGTCTGTCTGTCACCTGTGGCCGCTGCTGTCAGTTGTTCCACACAGACATCACACACACACACACACACACACTGAGGAAATATTCTGGTCACACACACACACACACACACATGCACACTTACTATAGTGGTCTGGTCACAAGCACTGTTTTCTGTTCTGTTCTGTTCTGTTCTCTTCTGTTGAATTCTGCTCTATTCTATTTCATTCTATTCTGTTCAGTTGGTTAAGTTCTATTCTGTGCTGTTGTGTTCTGTGGAATTATGTTCTGTTGAATTCTGTTTATTCTGTTCTTCTCATTTCTAATCTATTCTGTTGCACTCTGTTCTGTTCTATTATATTTCATTCTATTCTGTTCTCTTTTATTCTGATCTGTTCTGTTTTGTTGAATTCTGTTCTATTCTGTTCTCTTCTGTTCTGTTCCATCCTAATCTAATCTAATCTAATCTATTTTGTTCTGTTCTGCTACATTATATTCTGTTCTATTCTATTTCATTCTATTCTGCTCAGTTCAGTTTAGTTCTATTCTGATCTGTTCTGTTCTGTTGAATTCTGTTCTATTATGTTCTCTTCTGTTCTGTTCTATTCTAATCTAATGTATTTTGTTCTGTTCTGTTGCATTCTATTCTGTTCTATTCTATTCTATTTCATTCTGTTCTGCTCAGTTCAGTTTAGTTCTATTCTGATTGGTTCTGTTCTGTTGAATTCTGTTCTGTTCTATTGTATTCTATTATGTTCTGCTCTGTTCTCTTCTATGCTGTTCTGTTCTATCGATGACATGATGTTGCATTACATAGTATTACAGTTAGGGTTGAGCTCCATGACTTAAATGCTCACAATTCAAAATTGTGACATAATACATTTTCTGGAAAATCAATTTTGAAACTTTGAAACAAAATGCCATAAAACAGTCCCATCCTCCCACCCTTACAATATTATTACTTTATTCTGCCAGGTCATATCCTGTTTGGACATTTCTGCTCAGTTAAATTTTTGCCAGTTCTATTCTATTCTCTATTCTATTCTATAAACAGATCATTAGTTTTGTTTATGTTAGACCACATTGTAAGCATTAGCACACTGCTCCAGTTTGACATCGGTGAGTTAGGCTCAGTCACTGCAGCAGATGATCAGACCAGAGTGTAAAGACTAAATTCTACAGTGTTGATACAGCAACTGTGTAATGTATTTTATAGACAGAGAAATGCACCATAGTGCACATTATAAGGTGTGTATAGTGTCTGTAGACCTTCAAGCTCTGACAGGAGTCTGTGGGAACAGTAGGGTTTTTTTAGTTATGAAGTTGACTCAGCCACTTGGTGCAAAGAGTCTGAAGCTGATTTATGTCCAGCTTGTCACTTGAACTGAGTCAGCTATCCAGATTTAGGGGAACAGGCTTTGAGTGTGCTGCAAATTCTATGCACACTATTGACAAACCAAAGCTCCGTCCTATAAATTGTGAAATCTAAAATAGCGACAGAACTTAGATTCAACCTGTGCCGTTGTTGCTTGAATCTCCACTGCACGTCAGTTTACAGTATCAGTATCCTCCATGTTTGTTATCATGTTCTGTGCCACATGTGCATGTTCATGAACAAAGGAAGTGAATGTGTTGTGTTTCATGCTGGCACTTTTTATCCTAGTTTAACCCCTTTAAATGCAGTAAAAAAGATTAAATATATGTGCACACATATGTAGACTAAAATGATCAGTAATGCTGACAATATAAAAAAATCACCAAATACATAATGTGATGTGGAACAAAATTATACTTGTTTCTATTCCATACATTTCACCTGCATTGAATCCTTAAATGGGAAAAAAGCTTTTCTGTTTTTCTTTGCCTGCAGGGATCTAACCATCAATCTTTATGAGAAGATGAAAGGGTCAATAACTTGTCCTTTCATGTGTAGCAGGACTGTGCATGACAGCGTATTTGAACTTTTCCTTCTTCTGAGTCATACCTGGCAAACCACCTGAAGTTTGCTTCTGTTTCTTTAACTACTATCAGCCTTAATCAAGACTGTCTTTTTCTCTTCTCTTGTCCTGCGGTTGTGTTTAGTGCATAGTCACATAAACATCCTACACACTGAATTATTCAACACTTGCAACAGGGTCCTATATCAGCATTTGCCAAAAAGAAACTTGAGATGTTTGTGTCGGTTTACATGTCACAAACACTATGCTGTCGGGAGCTGTCCCCATAAATCCAGCATATCACAGTGATATGATTATAATTGCAACCAACCAAAGGCGCTCCAAGCTACAGCGGTGGAACAGAATGTCAAACAGAGCAAAGTAGCAATAATAAAAATAACTTGATGCCCTATTATGTAATACACCATGACTTGAGAGAGAAGGTATTTCTTATATATTAAAAAATGACATTCCTTACATTCTTTGCTGGCAGCACACTATTAGTTAGCTTTGCTGAATAGGCAGGTAGGAGAATTCATTTGATTTGAACTGGATGTGAAAAGAGGGATGATGAGTTCATGAGCAGAGGCTGCAAAGAAAAGGGTGAAGCTCGCACATCACATCATCTGTTATAATAAGAGTGAATTAAGGAAGTTGCCTTCCAAACCTCCTTAGCTGACACGTGGACTTTGCATTTTGGCTTTAAGCCTACTGAAGGTGACGATATGGTTCAGGGTATTAGAGAGAATGGTGTTTCTTGTGGTGATATTCCTTTAAAAAAATGAGCTGAATCCATAGCTGTGAAAGTATAACAGTACTTTATCTTGTTTTCATAGACAAAATAGTGGGATTTCTTAAGATTGGACTAGACAGACAGTCGTGAAGACAGAGAGACTGAGAGAAGTTGTGCATGCTTGCAAGAAGACAGACTAAACAAGAAAAGCACACAATTAAGGCTCAGTAATCTGTCCAGTTAGTGAGCTGCCACTGTCAGAGTCAACGTGCTACTGGGTAGATGACAAATTAGGTGCATCAGTAGCAAACATTTGACATACAAGACACATTAATGCCATCCAGCTCATGACCCTTTGGCCACCATACATGTACTGTACTTGATATTCTGCAACATACATAGAGATACTTTACAGTTTACTTGTCAGTGACTTGAGACTTAAAGCTGGACTTTGCTCTTGCTACCATCCTTCTACAAACCAAAGTGACTTATGGGCTTGAGTACCTTGGTATCTATGACAAATAAGATAAATAGCAGTTTTATAATCTTATGAAAAGGGAATGGCGGCAACATTTAGACTGTGCAGAATCTCTGTGGGCTAAGAAACTTGTTTTATGGACCATAGAGTTTTTTTTGGAGCTTTTATATCCCAATAAGCTTTTTATTTAATCATGTACAATTATTTCTGAAGCTGAGAGCAATCCTATTTGTTTTCTCACGTATTTGCTTGTTAAGTTTGCAACCTTTTCAAGATCGAGTTTGCTGAATCTATATGCAGCTGATATTACCAACCTCTGCCTAGATTATTCCAGGCCAGTATCAGTGAGCTGTCCCAAGAGTTGTTTCACAAAACTCATCAAAGCAGGCTCAGTTTTGCCATCTTGTCAGCCTCTTGTTAGTGTCCTCAATTCACCTTTAATTGTTTTTGGATGGATTTTCCAGAAAAGAGCATGGATATTTCACCCACCATAAATTGATCATGTTTCTGCAGGCATGTCATGATGTGATTCCAAGGGAGAGATCAGTTATGTAACAGCTCATATGCAAACTATTAGGGCTCAGCCATGTTTTAAGGGTGCGGCATATCCTTGGGCACCTCTGGGGTCCTCCCAGGGAAAACCCTCTGCTGTCCAAACAGGTCTCTGTATCCGTGACAACGTAGCCTCTGCCCTCTGAGCTCAGACATCTGAGCTGTCCTCCTCACTGTGGAAATGTTTATGCAAAAGAGCAGTTCCACCCAGTGTGTGTATATGTGTGTGTGTGTGTGTGTGTGTGTCATCAAAGCCATTAATATTCAACATGTGCATGCTTGAGAAAAGGAGTGGAGAAACAAATATGTGAGTGAAAGGGGGTATGGAAAGAAAGAAAAAGGATGAAAATGGAGTCCAAAAAATAAGCACATTACCTTGAGGAATGCCTGTGCGCTCGCCAAACTGCAGAGATGCTGGAAAGTGAATGAAAATGTGAAGACGTAGTTGGATTCAGAGCTTTGGATGAGCCAAAAAGGTAATTTCCAGTCTTTTTTCCGAGGACCCACCCAGGGTTTTCCCCTACACTCATGTAGCAGCAGCAACACATCAGTGTTCTCTTTGCTGTTAGAAAAGTTACAATCAGCATTTCTTTACATCTCATAAGAAGTATTTCAACTAGTATAAATAAGGCAGTAAGCAGAGTAGAATCAAATATGACTCATATAGCTGTCTATTCAATCTCAGGCTACTACCACTAGCTGCCAATTAGCTTAGCTTAGCATAAAGACTGGAAACAGGGGGAACAGCTAGCCTGTCTCTGTCCAAAGGTAACAAAATCCGCCTACCAGCTACTCTGAAGCTCACTAACAATGTGTTAATTAGTGAGTTTAAGAGGTGCTGGTAGACTAATTTTGTTACTTTTGGACAGAGACAGGCTAGCTGTTTCCTCATTTCCCGTCCTCATACTCAGCTAAGCTAAGCTAACCGGCTGCTGGCTATAAATTCTTACCTAAATCTCTGTAAGAAACAAGTAAGCATATTGTATTTCCCAAAATGTCAAACTATTCTTTTTATTTTATTGTGAAAACCACATTATTTTAAAGTAAAAGACAAAGTTGAATGTTAACTTTATTACCTAAATCAGTCGGT
The DNA here is from genome assembly GCA_008360985.2 of Macquaria ambigua. NCBI lineage: Eukaryota > Metazoa > Chordata > Actinopteri > Centrarchiformes > Percichthyidae > Macquaria > Macquaria ambigua. The sequence continues at coordinate 65,163 of VMKM01001329.1, read as the reverse complement.
TGTTAACAATCTATTAGATTTTGCTAATCCTTTGTTTGTTTGTTTGTTTGTTTGCTAATCCTTGGTTGTTATGGATGGAAAAAAAAGAGCTAAAATAAGACCCTAAAAAATAACTGATCTTCCTTCACAATTAAACTAATTGAGCTCTGAGCAACATTAAATCAAATGTGTAAAGAAAATTTAATTGCAATTTTTACAGACATTTTTTTTTATGTAGCTGCAATCGGAGGATTTCTGTCTCAAGGTGGACAACACTTACTGGGAAATGTCAGTATATACGGAAAGGACAATATTGGTCAGATACATTCTCAAACCGATATGTCATCCTAACCACAGGAGTCAGCATTCTGTTTGGGCTATTTAAAATATAAGGAACAGTCCTTCCTGTCTCTTGATGTAAGCAATTCAAATTGACGTTGGCCTTGTGTCAAAATAGGCTTTGTCTCCACTGCAGTGATTGTATTGAAATGCAGAGCTGGCATGTTAGTGTGCAGTACTGTATGTCTCTGTTTATGTGATTACTGTTTGCATGTTTGAGCGGCCAAATAGTTTGGCATCTTTAGGCAACTGACTCAGCTCGCCAGATGTGTTCTTTTTATCCAGCTGGCTGAGGCCACGTAGTGCTGCCTCATCTGGCTGAAATGCACTTGAAATGCCAGACTGCTCGCTTCACTGTCCTGCCTTTTACTAGTTGTTCAGAGCACAATGTGGTACCGTGCTATATATTACTTTTTAGAGTTTATGAGGAGGCCTTTACAAGATAGATAAAAGATGAGATGAACTGCAAAAACAGGGAGTTTGAGATGACTGGCAATGCAACAAAGGCCCTGGGCTGCATTTGAACCCAGAAAATGACATGGTATGTGGGTTAGAGCTGAAAAGTCATCTGCAGCTATGCCACACATTTCCTAGTTTCAGCTTCTCAACTGTGAGGATTTGTTACTTACGTACAGGTACAGTTGGTTGGACAAAATAAGCAACTTTAAAACATTACCTTGGGCTGTAAGACATTTTATAGACCAAACATATAATCGATTAAGAGAATAATTGATAATGAAATATCAGTTCTAGTGTGGATCAGACCACCAAGCCAGCAGAACGCCCTAAACTAAAGCATAAAGTTTTATGTTGGTTCAGATCTCAACCATTTTAGCTTTAAATGACATTTATTTATAACTGCTGTACAGAAACAAACTCATATCTAAATAGGTTATGTCATCATACCACAGGAGGTCTGTGAGGAACTGGCTCTCTAAACAGATGGTTAGAAAACCACGAGTTGTGTTGACAACTGTCAGCCATACAGAGCCTACTCATTCTCCCCCTCCTCGTCCCCCATCGCATGTGCTGAAAGACTAGACGGTCAAAAGAAAAGCAACAGATGTCCCACAGTTTTTAATATCCAGAACCGTCCACTGGCCGGTCACCTGTTTTGGTGATGTTGTTTCGAGGTGAATGCCTTTTTTTCGTGGACTCAGCATTCTGCATGGGAGGACTACAGAACGAGTCCCCAGTAAACAATCACTATCAAAAGACATCAGCTGTCATCCAGCCCACTCCAGAGGATTCCACCAGTCTGCGTGTGTGTGTTGACATCCATGCGCAGGCACGTGCCAGTCTGCCACTTCAGTGTATCTGAATAGGATGAATGGCACATTGGCCGAGCATCAGTGTGAGCCTCGTCCTGGCAGGCAGACAGATAATGAGGCAGAGGCTTCATTGTTGGCATCAGATGACCCTGTTCAATAAAAGGTACAGGCAGTCAGCAGATCCCACTTCCTCCACTGTGTACTCACACTAACAACGTGTTTCAGCACTCACCCAGCTTTACCTGTAGAGACAGATATAACCTTGAGATGCCTTGCAGCAATGGCAAAGGTGGACCAGTTAGGGCAGTTATACAGTTATTATAAAGTGCAGTATATAGGGCTGAAAGATTCAAGGAAAGTGTCTAATCACAGTTTTTCTTACTGATATTGTGATTTAAACTGCAATTATTTTCTATGATCTAAACTCCAGGTGTGTATTTCTGATCTACATACGTTTCAAGCATTACCTCCAACTTATCTTGTCTCTACATTAATAGTATTACATAAAATAATAAAGATACTTGTTGTTGAGGTCCCACAGTCTTTTAAAAAACAGCCAGATTGAGAAACGTCAACTTTAAGTTTTTATAGAAAGAAAAATCAATTTAGCTCACATTTGTTAAGAGATTACATTAGTGGTACTGAACCATTTCTGGTCAAGCTTAAATAGAACAGATACTGGTAAACAGAGAGCATGTTAACCAGACAGCAGCCAAAATGTCTTTTTTGTTGTTTCGCCAAGTCACAGAATTACGTTAATTAACAACAGCTGAGTAATACTGTCTGCGACGGTTGTCATTATATCCTGTAAAATCAACAGTCGCTGTTTTTAGCTGTCAAATGCTACAGTCTTTTAAGACAATGTTAATCATTGTAGCTCTTGCGATTTGGAAATTGCACTCTTTTAACCCCAACCTTACAAATAACAATTATTTTCATTATTGACGAATCAGTTGATTCATCTTTTTGTCTAAAAATGTCAGAAAATAGTGAAATTCCAGAGCCCAAGGTGACATCTTCAAATGGCTTGTTTTTTTCCCAACCAATAGTCCAAAACCCAAATATATTAGATTTAAAATGATATAACACAGAGAGAGCAGCAAATCATCATATTTGAGAAAAGAGGATGGATGTCTTTCAAGAAGAATCGATTAGCAAAATTGTCAGTTTCAGTTTTTTACGCACGATAGTTTAGTAAAGGCTGATGATGGGTCCAGCTAGGGCCATGTCTCAGGTCAGACAGTTGGTGCTTTGTCCCACTGTCAGCTGTGAAGGGTGAGTATATATACAGGGTGTGTGTGCACATGTGTGTGTGTGTGTATGTCAGCTGTTGACTTAGCTGTCTGCCGTAATCCTGTTACTTTCTCCAGCACGGTGCCAAGTAGCACACACTAGTCCCAGTCACCCTCTCTCCCTAAAAAAAGAAAAACGTCTCAGTATCCACTATTCTTGAATTATGTCATCAGTCTTGTTGAAGTGGTAGAAGACTTTCATTTTTGTCTAAAATTCTGCATTTAGGACCCAGTATTCAGGAACTAAACTGAAATTGCTGAGAGGTAACAACAGTTAGCCGGACTCTTATTCCTCCCCGGTGAACCCCATTTGAAGATGCAGAATGCTGACTTGTTTTTTCTTTACTGTTAAAATAGTTTTCTCTGTTGTCAGGAGTTTGTTCCAGGATACTCAGTCATGATCAGAGTCCCATTGCTTATCTAGACCTCATAAATCATAACAGAAGAGACACACCTGTTTAAGTCTTGTTATGAAGACTCTTCAGTGTGTGAAATGCCCCTTGAACTTTTCCAAGATGTGTTCTGCAGTGGTGTGTAAGCAGTTAACACTTCACAGACCATTTGATTTATGAACTCAGTAGGTCAAGAATTTGTGAAGGCGGTGTGTAGTGTTTTTTGTGTGCATTTCTAAAATGATACCTTTGGTGGAAGGACAGCAGTCTGGTACAATCTCGCACTCGCTGCCAACGTGGGTGACATGTTTCCTCCAGACACGCCTGCTACTCCTGACGTGAGATCCAGTTTTTCCCTCTCTTTTTTTCAAATCCAAACAAAATGGTCCTCAGCTGGTGCTCTGGTGAGTCAGAATGAGGCCCTAACACACTGAAACATGCACAGTGTGCTTTTACAATGAAAAGGAAGGTGGAGAGAGAGGGGAGAGATCCAAGATCACCAAAACTCTGCTGGCATAATCTGGGTTTTGGTTCACATTGTTTTGTTTTTTTATACATTAGCAAGATCCCTAATTAATGCTTGCTGCAACTTAATTTAATTTGTGCAGTGGAAATGTGATGTTGGCCTACAAAGAGCAGAATGAATAAGAAGTAGCTGGATTGAAATTGAAACTAATTACTTCTTAGTTGTCCTTAGTAGAGCTGGACCTTATAGTAATGTTATAGTGATATTCAGACATTAAACTGACTCATTGAGGAGTTTTGTTATGTAATATCATGTGGAAGCTTAACATAGTGTTATGCTGATCCTAAAGGCTGCAGCTAAATGACACATTTCACGAGTTTCATGTGTGCTAAACATGTAGCATTAGTCATTCCCCAAATAATATAGCATTATGTTAACAAAATAACATGCCAGTATTTAGTATTCGGTATGTATAGTATACCATGGCTAAAAGTCTACAGCCATGCTAGCAGCTCTGTAAGGCTGTACAGTGGTAAGATGCTGACATTTGGTCATAAACCAAAGTAATGGACAAATTGAAATTTTAACCTGATAATGGCGCTAGAGGAAATGTTAAAGGATCTCTGAAGTCATTAGAATTTATCCTCTGGGGACCTTGAATATCTGTAGCAAATTTCACACCAATCCAAGTAGTTGTTAAGATATTTCACCCTGTGCCACAACCTCTTTGTGAGGAGAACACAGTGCATCATTAGGATTCATCTTCTGGGGACCATGAATGCCTGTACAAAAGTTCATGGCTAATCATTAAAAAGTTGTTGAGATATTTCAGTTTGGACCAAAGTGGAGGACCAACCAACCGACCGACCAAAAACTGCACGCGCGACTAAAAAAATATTATGATTTTGATTTTGTCAAATATCACTGTAGTACTGTAACACATCCAACAGACACACAGTTGTGACCACATACACGCACAAATGAAGCATTAATGTAGTAACTATTCATGTTGTTACTCATGTGACACAATGAATCATTTTTAGTATCTACTATTTGCATTTCTCGTTGGAAGCAATTTGATTTATCAAAGGAAACTAGATTTATTCAGCACTTTATTGCATTTACTCTGTCGAACTTATTTTTACGTGTCAGCTGAATCAAAACCATGTTCAACTACTGTAAGGGACCACTGTGTCACTGGAAAACGAAACAGTGGTTCAATCAGGCAGCTTGTGTTGTCATCTGCCAGGGCAGGGTGTAAAAGTCACCAAGCACAGGGGCCACTGACACACTGACAGACCCAGAAATAACACTAAGGAGCTTGTCTGGCTGGATGCAGATCTGAGGATTAACTTCAGGAAAGCTGCAGCAGCCCAGTGACTCTCAGCAGGTGCTGGCTTTGTAGTCAGGTGTGGTGTTTAAGCTCAGCTGTGGTTGGCAGGCTAGAGTGGACAAGATGCATAGAGTCAAGTGGTGGAAAGTGGTAAATTTAATTTATCTCTCTTCAACAGACAGCAGTTGAGTGTATGGAAATAACTTTGAGAACATTTTGAGAAACATAGCAATACTACTATCATCCAATAGAAGGCACTGGTCATTTAGATCATGGTTTAATTAATTTACATTTAGCATAAAAAAGATCTGCACGCTGTCCAAACGTGCAGCAGACATTTGCTTCTGAAACACACTGTAAATTCAAGTAAAGTGTTACACGTCTCTAATTTTCACTTGAATTTTTAAAAACAGCATACTGTTTTGTTGACACTTCTCCATTTTCATAGGTGTTAGCAACAAACACGTCTCGAAGTCACTGAGCTTTTTAAAGCCCAGCTGTACGCCAGAAGTAATATCTTTAAAATGCAAATGAAAGTACAAGGCTTCTAGATAAATAGTTTCACTTGTGGTTTGTAATGCGTTTCTGCTGCAGATGTCTCTATGTATGGTGTGACTTTCGATCATGCTGTTTTTAATTCATGGCACAACATTTCTGGCAGGACCCTTCCTCAGTGTATAAGGTTAGAGAGTAAAGACTTAAGTTGTCTGCCCTGATATACTGAGAAGAAATCCTTTCCAAAATCATGCAAATTTGTGTTCTGTTTGTGTGAGCACCCTTCTTTTATTTGTGATTAGCTGTCAGGACAACACAGTCTTGTTTGGTGTCCCGGAGAGCATTTTTAACTCTCTTAACTTTAGAGAACTTTAGAGTGCCTTTTGCTCTCTAGAAAGAAGTTATCTTTATTTACTTCTGCCAAACACACAACTCAGGGATTTCTGTCTCCGTCCTTCTAAAATTAGTATCTGTTTTCAGGATCTTGTTTCATAAACTGAGCCAGGGGAGGCTGTGAATTGCAGGGTAGATCGTTATCACTCGCTGTTTCATGGAAACCATTCCTCAAAGATGGGTGATATGTGTTCACCTGTGTGCATGCCAGGGCACGTTTAATTTGCCATGGTGTCTGACAGGCAGCCATTGTTTCATTTGAACTGAGGATAAGCAGAAAGATGAGTTACATTATGTTGTTCACCCTGCTCTATCCTAAAGGGAAAGGACATTAAGAAGCCATCACATTTTATTCTTTAATCAAGGCTGGATGAGATCAGTTGATAATAACATAAAACATGGCTTCTGTTGCATTGAATAAATGGATACATAGCCTGTTTGTGCTCATTGCCTGCTGTGTTTTGTAGCCTCTACTTGGACACCTCCCTTTGGCTTGAATTAGTTAATGCCTTGGCTTGGGTTTCACTGTGGCTTAAGCACTATGTGGTGTTGAGTTCACACTACAAAACAGTACTGCTTAATCTTCACTGAGAAGCAAGCAACCACCCAGACACACTCACACTCTTTCTTTGTGTTCTTTCTTTCTTCTGTTAATCATGGTCATCTGCCCCCTCTTTCTACCTCCACAACCACATCCAGGATAACCTGAGACGCGTCTCTCCCCAGAGACAGTGGCACTGAACTGGGTTAGAGTCCTGTTCCTCTCCCCCCTTGGCTCCATCGACCCACTTAACAGAGGCCCCATTGACTGTGGCAAAATACAGCCCTCTTCTCTCGTTTCCCGTCTCTTTCAGCGTGTCCATCCCCACCTGTGGTTAGTCTGTCTGCAGATAATGATACACAAGGGCTGGTGAAACACTTATTAAATGCAATTTTTGTGTTGTTGTGTGTGTGTGTGCTCGTTTTGTTGATAGTTGGATTAGTCAGAGATTGAGCCCAAATTTAAATAATTTTCTTAAATTTCTTTTTTTTGCGATTAAAAGTGATGAACACGGCTGCTTTCCGAAATAGGCCTTCCTCTCAAACACATAGCCTACTTACATTTTGATCATATTCGTGCACATTTTTATTGCTCGCATGCCAGTTATCAGCAATTGCAAACACACGCATGCAGTGTCAGACGTGAACACACACAGAAAAAGATTGCTAAAAATTATACCCATTCATCCAAACCAACCAATAGATCCCCTAGGAGAATCCCCTCAGAGATAACATTCAGTAGGTAGAAACACTTGACTTGCCAATGAGTGTGTGTGATGTAAAATATCTACTGTTAAGTATTGCATGTGCCAGTCGCCCAGAATCCACAGAGCTGCAGTTACTGTACATGCCTAACCCTTGTTTCAACATGAGAAAGCCAAGAAACAGGAGAAGGATAGAAGAGTGTTGAGGAATGTCCTTCAGCCTCCTTAAGTACAGCTCTTTCTTTTGCTTTTCTCCTCCTTTTCTCTCGCCTTTTTATTGCAGTTTTCTCACGCTCTCACTTCTTTCTTTTGGTGTTGTTTCACGAAAGCTTACTCTCTCTGCGAGGCGTCTGTTGATTTGTATGGCGAGGATTTTGAATAGCACCAGTGTGCCTTGTTTAGAAAACTGACACGCATTCCCTCATGGGAAAGACCGCATCCTGAAATGTTGTTATTAAAGTTTTTCACCGTTAATCCTGACTTTTTTTTATTGAATCTTTTCATACATTTTTGATATAACACAAAGTGGGATTGTTGTCTTAATCTCTCTGTCTCTCTGTTTTACCTCTACAGGTTATGAGTAATGGAAGCAGGATCGGTGGTGCGTGCCGTGTTCGAGTTTCTCCCCAGCGTCTCCGAGGAGCTGCCACTCTTCACCGGTGATGTCATCGAGGTGCTCAGTGTCCTGGATGAGTTCTGGTTGCTTGGTAACAAGGATGGGGTCACAGGTAAAGTGTCAGGGGTCATCATTACTGTAAATAAACCAAAATGGTTGAATGTTTCTGTTAAGAAGTTGCATTTTGTACCACAAACAACTTCAGCTTCAGAAGCTACATGGAGAAACGTACTGTAGCTCATTGATTATAAATACAAGCCACATGGGAAACTGTGGGTGACTTCTTGGTCTTTCATTTTGGTGTTGAAATGGCAAATGATTCAGTTCAGCAATGCTTTCTAATAATTGTTTGACATCCCCTGATTCACTCCCTCTCTTTAGTTTTGTAATGCATTACATCAGACTTCTATGACTGGCCACTTTACAAATGAAACATTCTTGCCATTAAGCAGGTCTGATCATTTAGAATAATCAATGAAAAGTGAGGAATTAAGCATTGCAGATCTTACTTTCATAAATAAGTTCTTACACATTAAATAGTGTTTGTTTCACTTATCACTTGATGCTCAATTGTACATTTAGTAGAGGAAACTTTCTTGCTTTCTCTGCCCTTGAAGGGTCGAACTCACAGAAATGTTTTCCAAGAGTCGAATGTCACTTAAGATGAGACAGGGGATTCCCTCAGAAGGGAAGTGCAGAGGGGAAGTCAGTGTGGGCTCCTGGAAAACATACACTGAAGTGAGGTTCAGAGAAATGCACATGCTGTGTACAGTAAGGGCTGTCTCTGTTTGCACTAAATAGCATTCTGCTCTATTCAAATAACATTTTGTTTTATCGTATCCAACTGTTCTTAATCTGTTGGCATTCTCCAAATATTTTAATATGTTAGGGACCACTGCAAAACTCCCAAAAAGAGAGCAATGTATGGCCTCTAGACGTTTGTCTTAATGTTTTTCTGATATGAGTTGAGGAATGCAGTACCCGATTATGTCCTGGTATTAGTTGAGATACTAGTACACATATACATATTATCAGATAGATTTCAATAGCAAACTACAGTAAAACAGTAAGCGTATTAGTCTAGTCTATAGAAACATCATCTTAAAATAATTAAAATCTGCACATTTATAAGGTAATCAAAATTACACTTTTCTCTCCTTATACTGATAATATCTGCAAATTATTAAATTAGGATGAGGATACTACATCCGCACAACAATGTATATGTCTGTGAGTTAACATATCTGAATATTGGACACATCTGAAGTAACAACAGTCATTGTTTTCATTGTCTTGAGGCAACAGAAGTATCAGGCCTGTGTAGGAGATGTTTTTCATTGTGTTCGTCCTCTCTCTCCTGTCTTCAGGTCAGTTTCCCAGCACCTTTGTGGAAGAGGTTACCATTCCCAGCAGCAAGCCTGGAGACAGACTGTATGTGTGCATCAATGATTTCAGCACCGGAGAGCCGGGAAACCTGTCCCTGAAGAGAGGTACGGACGTACTGCATGCACTCAGACAGACAATGATGACTTTTAAAGTAATGATGAATCACTCCCAGTCTTTATGACTCCTAGTCATAACACATGGAGACTTTTATCAGAGCACGCATGGGCTTTGTTATCTGTTATTTTTAAGAAGAAGTTTTAAACAGGATACTGGATGTAACAAACACTGTGTTTTAAATGGTACTACTGTTAACTCTAATGGCTCATGTTTTCTCACTTAGCTTAACGCTACTTGTTGATGTCGCTGTGCTCAGGTAAATTGTTTGTTTTGTGTTGTAGTGTAGTTGTGTTGTGTTGGACATTGTGATCTGTCTCCACTGCCACAAACTGGGACCCACGCACTCTTCAGTTGAATGTTGCCAGAAATGAAAATCAAACAATGGTTTTTGTGCACCATTCAATTTTATTAGTACCAGGTATTATACTAATAACTGTGCATAATCAACTCTGGTGGAGCTTCTCTAGAAAACTGATTAGGAAAGAAGGTAAAGGTCACTTTTTATTTGCACCTAGAGGGAATTTCTAAAGACAAGTCAGGACTGATGCCACGATGTGGGAGTAAAATTTAAAGAAACCCTATATACTGAGTCTCACATTCACAGTTCAGCTACAGGTACAGGTTTGCATCTGTTTTTGCATTATTTGTTTTCTAGTTTGGGAAAGAGCTCATGTTCACATGAACTGTTTTGTTTAAGGCCATTAAAGTAACATTGATTCTTACCCCAAAATGGAATTCAGTTACTTTATTTCTCATTTTTTTATTTTTCATTTTGTGAAGGCAGTTGATCTACTCTTTCTTCTTTACTGACAGGTTCCATTAGTGGTTAAAAAATGGAATAATATTATTTAGATAAAAAAGAGATGGATTTTCAAAGTAAGAACATGTCTGTTTTTTCAGCTCCTGAGAAGTTAACATTTTGTGGTGTTTTTAACAGTGATATAGAATCTGAATTCTAGGTTATGGCAGTTAATTGCTCCACTGTAAGTCCAATTATTAATCAGTTTTATTTAAAAAAAAACAAAAAAAGCATATAATTCACAATTGTGAAAATTCTTTCAGTAACTCTTAAATTGTCAGATAAGCTAATTAGTAATCATTTCTCTTTTACAGTCTTCTACATCTATTTGGGCCTGCTTTTCTTAAGTGTTTAAATTTGTCATCCAAAAGAGCTGTGGGATGATAAACATTTCTCTGCAAATTCATATACAATTTTCTTTTTAAAATTTTCTTTTCTTTAATTCCATATACAGATTGTTGTGTTTTCTTGAGCAAAACACGAATGCGGATTCCCCATGGGGGAAGGTCATTATTACGCACCACATAATAATGACAAAACTCTCCACTAGATGTCCCCAGATGCCAAACTGAAACCTACATAGACTTGTCTTCAGCTGACTTTTTGTTTTATTTTTACGTTCCTGAGTTGTCTCAAATGATTACAGTAGTTGTTGTGTTGTTGTTTTTTTCTGATTTGTCATTCAACAACACACTCAGGCATACAACACTGATGTTTGCAGAGATCCTTTACATCGGTAAAACATTTTATTGTTGTCTTTTAATGTCATTAGAAGTGCTAGTGGTAGTCATAGTAGTAGTTGAAGTATTGAGAATTGAATTGTGCATTAAATGTTGATTTTAACTAAATAAATATTTTAAATTAATCTAGAGGAACAACCCATGAACAAATTTATAATTTATATTTTTGTATTTTCATAGATAAATAACACTTCCCGGATCATAGTAAACATAGGAAGTAGTCTTTACTAGCCATCCGAGAGTTGAAATGTTCATTTCCAGTATGATTTTCCATGGCCCCTATTGGCTGTGTTCCAGTGTTGGTCCCAGACACAATGGGAGGTGGAGCCGCAGGTCTTTGGAATGTGACCCCCGTGAGTTCTGGCTGACCAGTCAACATTCCTATAATCCCTGATTCTCCAGATATATTAGCAGCATTGCTGACCCTAGTAAAGTTATTAAGAATGCAATAATAAAGGTAATCTGAAATAACTTGAAATAAATTACTCAGATGTAATGTGACCAGAGCTACCTGAATGCAGATAGAAATTTGGACAAAAATGTCCGAAATGCCCGGTACTTCATTGCAGTTCTTCTAATTCCATTCACGTTAAGTCAAGTCAGTTCAATTTAGTTCACTTCAGTTCGGTTTAATTAAATATTTATCCTCAGCGATGCAAAGTATGCGAAAAAAAGAAAACTATCACCTATCAAGCTCTCTTCCAGACACACCTGTCAACTATAAGCTTGTTGTATAATTAATTGGCTAATTGGTTGAATTAGAGAATAAGAAGAATATAAACAATATACAGATACTGTAGATTGATTAGAGCAACCAGCAGGACAGCCTGTGTCTGCTGTCATTACCTTTATGTTCTGAAGCTTTCCTGCTGTGTCTCTGTGCATCTTTCTCAGTGCTCACAACTCCCCTCCTATCTTTTTATTTACTAAAATGACAAATGAAATATATTTCAAATAATAATATAACACCTGAGAACAAGAACTGGTTGAACTTTTAGAAAGTCTAACTTTTTATTTAGCATTTAACTATGACTTAAAACATTTTTCTTTAATATGATTCAGTAATGTGAATATTAAATGTGATTCCCTTTATTCCCCCTATGTCTCTCTAGGTGATGTGGTAGTTGGAGAAGCAGGAGGGTCCATGGACCTTGGAGAAACCTGGCAGCGTGGTTGTAATGCCTGGGGCGTCCGTGGTCTCTTCCCCACATCATGTGTGAAGGAGCTGAACCTTTCAGGCCGCTCCAGGCAGCTGTCTGAACGCTCAGCTCAGGCCCAGGCTTCAGAGCTCCCACCTTATGCCCTGGGCCAGGCCCGCGCCCTCATGAGCCTCCATGCGCAGCTCAATGAGGAGCTGGACTTCCGTGAGGGGGACTTGATCATCATCACCGGCCTGCCCGAGCCGGGCTGGTTCCAGGGAGAGCTGGAGGGTCGCAGGGGCATCTTCCCAGAGGGGTTTGTGGAGCTCCTGGCTCCCCTCCGATCTCCTCAGGAGCCCGTGGACTGCCAGTATTTGAACAATGATTCTGAACAATTTAGCTATGAGGACCCTTACGATGCAGAAGAGGGGACGGAGGAGGAAGTTGCAGAAGAAGGAGAGGTTTTTCTGAAAGAGGAGCAGAAGGACTCTGTAGTAGAAGAAGAGGAAGAGGAGGAGGGCGGTGTCTATGTAGTGGCACTATATGAGTTTCGTGCCATGGAACCAGGCGAGTTGGACTTTGATATGGGGGATCGCATACGTGTTCTAAGCACTTTGGAAGATGGTTGGCTGGAGGGGGAGGTGCGAGGGCGACGTGGTATTTTTCCTCATCGTTTTGTCAAAATAGAGGACGACGGGCGGAAAACTGGGGAGGAAACAAATGTTGTTGAACCAGAAGAAGACAAGGAGAACAGCTGTACTTCTGAACACAGCTCAGGTCATTTATGTCCCAATGGGTCAGAGAATGATCCTGAATGGAGGACATATGAGGATCATACAGTGTGGGACCTGGACTATTTTGAGAGAACTGAGGAGCAGAGGTGGCAAAGTGAAAACAAACATAATGGAGCTCAAACTAACAACAGAGGACAGAGAGATGGGGGTAGCAGGCCTGACTCTCAGCCAACACAGAGAGGGCCTGAGAGACCCAAATCCACTCCTCCAGCAAGGCCCAGACTCCCATCTCGGCCTAGTCTGCTGGCACGTAGCAATAGGCACCATGGCACATCTTCTGGCACAAATCGGTCCAACTATACTAATGGTAACAGTCGATCCTTACAGCCCAAACTAACCCATAGTCTAACCCTCCCTAGCACTCAGTCTGGTTGGTCTAAAGACAGCAGATACCACCAGAGGCCACCAACGGATGGTGCCACCACCAATAACAGAAGGGCCAGTCTTGGCCCAGCATTATTTAACCTTGCTCAAGGCCATAAGCAGAAGAAGCTAACTCGCCACGCTAGTGTCAGTGATGCTGATATGATGATGGGCAGTGCTGAGACACGACCACGTTCCCAGCAGACGGTGCATGGCTCCAATGGTATAATGCCAACATCCATCACCTTAGATGCCCTAGCAACCTCAGCCGGTGACCTGGAGGCCAAGCTATCCCAGCAGCTTTTCGAATTTGAGAAAAGCTCGTCTAGTTCATATAATGATGCTAACATGAGTTCTGGTCCCAGGGACACGTCGTCTGTAGGTGACCTGAGCCAGCAATCCCGTATCTCGCGCCACTTTTCTATTCTGGAGTACAGCGATGAAAGTGACATAATTCGAGGCTCCTCGCATTCACCACTGTCCCACCTCTTGCAGTTGAACTCTGCCTCTTCCTCACTAGAGAGGCGCAGGACCCTTCGCCCTCCTCCTCCTCGTCCTAGAATCCTTCGTCCCCCAGCCCCACCTGCATACAAACCAGCCCGCCCTGCTCCACGTCCCCCTCCTCGTTGCCTGAGACAAAATACTGCTCCTCCAACCAACAGCCCCATCTTCTACACCCCTGACGAACCAGCTATAAACGTCCTTGACCAAATAACAGAAGGGCAGACTGAGTTCGGTGACCTTGCAGCTGCCCAGGAACATGAAATCCAGTGCCAGCTGGAAGCCGAGAAAGAGCTGGAGAGAGAGATGGAGCTGGAGAGTCAGAGACAGAGGGAAGAGGAGGAAAAGTACCAGCTGCTACTACGGCTACAAGAGGTGGAGCATGACATGGATGCATATGCACACACAGCGGAGGAGCTCAGGACCATGTTGGAGGAGGAGGAGGATGAGACAGCCCGCATGCAAGCCATGGAGAATCTGGAGTTCTGCAACTACACGCTGGAGACACTGGCCCTTGAGCAGCAGCAGCTACAAGGTAAGACTGTTGGGCAGTGATAAAAATAACATCACAGAACTGATGGGAACTGAAGACAAGATGGGTTTAATCCAGCACTGAATTCTGGTTTTCTTATATGTCTAATATCTTTATCTTTATTCTCATGGTAAGTGCCAGAGTTTAAGCTTACAAATACCTGAAGGATTTTCCAAAATAGAGATGTGTAATCAATTAGTCGATCAACAGGATATTAATCTGCACCTATTTTGATAATTGATTTATAATTTCAGTCATTTTTTGAAGAAAAATGCCACATACTCATTGGTCGCAGCTTCTCCAATGTGAGGATTTGCTGTTTTTCCCTGTTTTCACTGTAAATTTGGACAAAACAAGACATTTGAAGACATCACTTTTTTTGGTGATGGACATTTTACTCAATCAATTAATGAAGGAAATAATCTGCAGACTAATCAATATAAAAATAATCATTTGTTCCAGCCCTAGAGCAGACCAATTTACTTAAACAATGATGCCTAAAATGTATTGTTACTTAAAACGCTTAACAGATTTGTTGATCAGAAGTCACCCATGAGTATGTGCAATGTGCAAATTATACTTTATATTTAAAACCATCATATTTTTCACTTGAAATTGCTCATCAGTGGGCTTAAACTAATGAAATTAAGAAACTGAGGGGAAATAACACCAGAAAGTGAACAGGCAAGCAGCAACAAAGATGTCAGACCTTGTCTACATGCAATAAAGTAGATGTTTTCCTTTTCAATTTACAAGTCAGTTAGATGGAAACAATGCAAAAGAGAAGACAAATATAGTAGAATTTCATTTTACTTGATGTCACAGTTCACTTCTGAGGCCCTGTTGCCTGCAGCTTAGTTTAAAGAGTAATACCCATTCAATGAAGACAAAATGTAATATAGCAGGAATCTAAAAATGAGCCATCCGTCCTTACCAGATTTCCTCTTTGACTTGTTATGCCGACACACACACACACACACGCACACACGCACATGCACGATCACTAGTTATTTAAATTCCACTGTAAACTGTGCAAACAACACATCCCTATTTACTGTCCACAATGATCAGCGGAAGGAGGATTGTGTATTTAAATTAAGGGTTATCATAACACTGTGTGTGTGTGTGTTTGTGTGTGCAGATTGAGGAATTTGCTTTGTCTCACTACAGTGCTTATTTAGAAGTACAGCAAATGTGGCAGAATCCGCATGTTGCTGCAGGGTTTAGGTGGAGTAAAGGGAAATGAACTTGTCCAGTATTGAGGTAGGTTTTGTCAGGTACTGGCTTTCACATCTCTTTTGGCATGACTGATTTATCCTTTTCAAACTGCTGTAAACTGTTGCAACAATACCAACACACAAGATGAACCCGAAAGTTAGGATTCAGTTACACGTGTGTTTTAACAAAGATATTGCAGACTGCAGATCATTTAATTAATCAACGAGACTGAGTCAGTAATTGTGAACAACTTTTGTCCCCAGTATATTTACTTATATCAAAAACAATAGTTATGTACTAGATTTGTTTTCACCATCTCACGCTGTCTGGGTGTACAGTGCTGTCTTCGGCAGCCCAACACTTTTTCACATAGGTATGAGGTGCATTCCTGCACATAGTGAGAGGGCAAGCAATGCACGTGGGCCTCTGTTCCTTTTCCCACCCTCTCTCTCTATCTAAATTTCCTACCTCTTTCGCCTTCCTCACAGTTTCCTCACTCTGCACCGTTCATCCTTTTCCTCCATCATCTGTTCTTCTTCAAAAGGAGTGAGGAGAGGGAATACATTGGGTGTGGTTTGGGGGATTTTTGCAGCAGTTTTTGGAGACAGACCATGTCCCACTCTAGAGCGGGATCCAAAGTGTGGTTGTGGCGAGCTGTGACATGGCCCATAGCACACCTCTTCACACTGTTTGGACTCGCTCAGGAGGCCAGGTCCAACAGAGCGGCAGGTAGGCTTGAACTCAAGATGGTGTTAATCAGGTAATTTGTCAGACCGTTGTGCTGAGTTGTAAACTATTTAGCAGTTTTTTATGACTGTGTTAGAAATAGGAAGGGTTGTTGTTAAATATTATAAGCTAATAAAAAAGGAAAATTCCATGAACTTGACATTCTTGGGCCATATGACGATATTTACCTTAAGATTATATACAATTGATAACCATCAGCCATACTGTTTATACCATGGTAGCTGTAACTTTAATGTCACTGATTAGATTTATTGTGTTCCTGTATAACATTTTCAACATAGAGATATGTTTTGTCCCCTATAAGGGAGTATCAGACAGTTTTATCTAGCTCTGCTCTGATTGGTCCAGTCCAGAGTAGAGTGGCCCTCAATCATGCAGATCACAACCACCTGAGTGATGAATGTGTTTGTGGCTATATATTGCTTTGGGATGTCTATTTGATAATGCATGATGGAGATTTCTGTTCTGGGCTGACTTTTGCCTCTGAGTGTATTAGGCCAACGTGGGCAATGTTGCAA
Organism: Macquaria ambigua; assembly: GCA_008360985.2. Lineage (NCBI taxonomy): Eukaryota > Metazoa > Chordata > Actinopteri > Centrarchiformes > Percichthyidae > Macquaria > Macquaria ambigua. The sequence goes on along the minus strand of VMKM01001329.1, from coordinate 48,489 downwards.
ATCAATGAGCAGGACTTATTTGTTTCTGGGAACGTTGGATTCTTACATTATTTTTTCATCAATGTAATGAATTAACTTGATTTTTAAGGTATTTAATTTGCTGGATTAGACAAAAACAGACACTCATGTCCGGTTATTTTATCCATTAAAGGTTTCTCAATTATTTTTCTATTTCTATGCTGACTTTCTATCTGTACATCTTGCTTGACATTGGATGTACTTACATCAACGTTCCAACAGCAGAGCTCACTATTTCTCATTGTTACACACACACACACACACACACACACACACACACACACACACACACACACACACACACATGTCCTCATTAATTTACATGCTTTCAGTGTAATCACTGCCAGCAACCCGGTTCCTTTGTAATGTTAATGTGTCTCATTTTACACTGTAATCAAAGTTTCAGTTCTTTTTAATCCTTATTGAATTAGGGCGTTTTTTATTTACGTTTCTCAATGATTGGCAATGAAAAAACTGATCACACTTTCAAAAGTTGTTCTCAGTTGAGGCCATTGTTCACCTGTTCTAAGCTCATCTTGCTAAGGTAATCTGATTACTACAGGATGATTCCAGCTTATTCTAATTGAATACTTTTCCTTTAATCTTGTTTGTCTTTATACCTGTAAACTAATAATCAGTAAATGCCTGTGTTTATTGTTTCTATTTTTGTTTCATTCAAATGATTTATATCCTGATTTTATAAATGGGTCAATGGGTGAATCCCTGAATATTTATGTCTGCCAATGAAAGGAATCAACCTGAGGGCAAGAACATGTTCTACTGGCTACAGGTGCCTCTAAGGGTCATGCAACCACATAGTTTCCATTCACTCATCATCCTACAAGAATTCTCACACCCTCAATTCACAGTAATAAAATCAAATATTCAGTCTCTCTTTTCTTCTTCTCCTTCCTTCTTTCTCTCTTTCGGCTTTGATATTCGCCACACTGTTAGATGTGGAAATTGACTAAGGTAGTGACATGATTTGTAAGAGTTGAGATTCAGCATCTAGAAGGGAAAAACAGCCAAGCACACTCCCACAGCAGAATGTTTGATATGGTAATTATCAACACATTAGTCGGACACAAAAGCATTTAGTAGGATCTGTTAGTTAGGTTTCCCTTTGTTTTCCCTTTTAGCCCATAGAAAGTTGTGTACATAGTCTCAGGATCTTTTTTTGTCAGCCTATTGCTATGTGTCTACAAACACACACACACACACACCCAGGAATGAGTGTTTTCCATGCTTTTGCAGGGTGTGTTCCTGAGTGTGACGTTTGAAAGACAATGGCAGCTTATTGTTACAAGGCAGGGAGTAACTTCAACACTGGGCTCTGCCTGCACTTCGCTGTGCAGAGGCCAGTTCAAAGTCCTCAGAAGCTGAAAGAGGAGGTATGATACTGAAGCTCAAAACATCACATGCTTCAAAGTGTGTGACTGATATCGTTGGACAGCTTTTAATTTTCGTGTCAAGTTCAAGCATCTTTCTGTACATACGAGAAAGAACATAAAAGTGACAGTTTTCTATCTGCGTGAGTGTTAGGGTGAGAGGGGTGACGATGTGATCATTTAATCAAGATACAATTCCACTGACTTATTACCCAGCCCTACATGGCTGTTAAGAGTGTGTGTGGTGATGCTTTGGGACAAAAATGATAGAGTTTCACTGGACGAGTCTTTGGCAGAAAGTGACAGAAAGTTGCAAAAATAATGTTTTGATCTGTACATCCAAATATAATTACAAACATATTATACTGTACAGTATGTGCATTACAGTAGTTAGTCAGGTATCCCTTTCCCAAGTATGCATGTAAGTGCATCATATCATGACTGATATTAATTGGGTCATATAATATGATGAAGTCTCTGTAAAGCAGTATAAAATGTGCTCTGTGTTAGTCACTCTTTTTCTCACACACTAGTGCAGGTTGTTCTCCGCCATCTCTTTGTGTTTCCTTTTTTCTTATTTAAGCTCTTTGACCTTCAGCCTCCTTTAATTCTTTAAACCCAACATTAAAACGCCTCCATCAGCTTCCATGACACCACAGCCTGATCTATTTAACACTGTTTTCAGGATCTGTTTCAGCTTCAGGTTTCCCTCAGTCAGCCTTACAAAGACTTCTAGGCTGCAGAGAGTTTGATATATGACCTTATTCCTGGACATCACACTGCTTTTGCTAGATGTGCTGAATGTCTATCAAGCTTCATTTACATAAGCTAACAGCCACAGAGAGGAATGCTGTATTTGACATTCCTACAGTTGACACACGTACACAAACGCACAGTTTCGGTCGTGTTCTGCTACTGAAAGCTGAGATGTTGAACACTGATAATTAAGCAGCCTTACATAAGAAGAGAACAAAGTAAATAAGTATGATTTCTATGCACAGCCTTACCTTGCGAAACTGTGTGTCTGGGTGGAATATGGGTTTTGGCCTGTGTGCTGCAAAAGTGTTCATTTTAACTATGATTTACACACATTTTATTTTTTTTCTTTACAAAACAAAGGAAAAAAATCCTGTCACATCCCTGAAATGTAGCTATTTAAATTGTTTTGTGGTAAATTTTACTGGAATGAAACAAGATTACTTTTCACCTGTTTTGTAGTAAATAAGATACAAAAAGGATGCAAGATAAAATCATCCAGTAAGAGCGTATTTTGTAGTGTATACATAGAATCTAAAGGCTTTCTTTACATGTGTCCCTGTTTTCATAAATTTGATGTTTGGCAGGCATTTTATTCAAGTGAGAGCTCTAGTTATATTGACCAACATGTTTCTGATTTCCCTGTTGTCCCTGTTGCTGGGCTAACTTGACACCAGTTTAATCAAACCAGGAATTTGATGTTACTCAAAATATAATTGGTATTCAGAGTACAAGTTCCAGCTTCTAATTACATTTTAGATTGTTTGACTTGATGTTAAATTGACACTATCCCACATGTGTGTGCCTGTGTGTATCACGTGCACTTGAGTTTATGCGAGTCCTTTAAACCTGTCCCTTTAGTGCCTGCCTCTTTCATGGAGAGTTAAGGGGGGAGGGATATATTACACTCCAGCTTTATGAATAGGCCTGAGTTTTTTCTCACACTAAAAGATCGTGTCTCTTCTGAGAGTGGGGACAGTCTTCAACAATAGCTCGTTGTACACACCAGCAGCTACGTTTTTTAGTAGCTGCTCTGGCTTAATCAGGCTTTGTACGCTCAAAAATCTCCATACTCTATTGACTTGCTCTAAATATCTTAATACAATAACTACCCTGTACTTAGATCTTTCCCTTTCACTTGTTTTCTACTTCACACTCCTCTTTCAATCAATCATTACTCCAAAAGAAAACTTGTTTCAAACTAAATCACGTGGCCATTTTTATGTGTAAATGATTGCTCCTCCTTGAAATGTAGGGCAAAGTCAAACCGACAGACTGGGTCAGTTTCATGCTCAGTTTCAGTTTACACACAAATATCATGGCCTTTGGACAAGTGTTGAAAGTTAGAATATGAAAGTTAGAGCTGGTTGTCTACACTGACAGGAATGAGTTGCATCATTGCTTTTGTCACTACAGGCTTCATTAATGACCTGTTGGCTATGTTCAACAGGTCTTTAATGTAGCCTGTAGTGAAACCCACAGGAAATAGCAAAAACAAAGAAAACAGGATACAAGGGAGGATGGAGGATTGTTCATGGCAGTGTAAAAAAACATTTGGTGCCAAAGTCTGGAGCCCCTCAAAGGCAGACTGTGAAGTTATTCTCCATATTCCATCAAAGAAAATCTCTAGGCAGACTGTTTTCCTGCAAACAGAGGTCCTAGCCAATTGAAACAATGGGAGGGGCTGTTGGGCTAATCCTTCACTCATGTGACTCCACTGAATCATTAACCCAAGGAGGCCCCTCCTTCAATAACCCCCCCCCCCTCCATGATTCGCTGAGATAGCTGCGGGGAGGGTACGATTCGGTTACACTGAGGGCTGGGAGGTGCTTGGGCCAGGCAGTCCTGCTGAGGCAGTGGAGAGGAGACAGAGAAAACAAGTGGGAGAGTTACAGACAATATGCCTGACAGGTGGAGTCTCCCACAGCGCTTTGTTATGGAATGTAGGACTTTGGAAAGAGGGAATAAGCCACGCTGAACAGGAAACTGTATCAGCACACGGTAGGCTGATATAAACAGCAAGAGCCATGAAGAGCCCGGTGGTTTATGGCAACCCAGTCATGTTTGGTCCAGTGGATTGGAACTATGCAGCCGGTGCCCCGATAAGGAGAGGGATGAGTGTGGAGGAGCTGGGGGATGCTGGCTGGGCCAGAGAGAGGGAGAGGATGGCCCATCTGCAACAGTTACAGCAACTACACCAACTGCAGCTTCAGCAGCAACAGGTTGGATATCCTGGGTATGGAGTAGTTCCTCCTGGACAGCCTCACGCACCAGTCATGGTAGCAAGTCCTGGTGACCCAATTCCAGCTCCAGGCTGCCCTATGCCAGTACATGGTGGCATGATGGTGCCTGTAGGTGGGCAGGTGCCACCTCCAGTGCATGTGCAAGCTCCATGGCCAGTACAATGGGAGAACCAAGCCCAAATTAGACCGGGCAATGTCTGCCACCAACCCAATTGGGAGTATGATGACCGGCAAAAGGCAGCTTTTAAAGAGAAGAGGCCTCAAGGCCAGGACGTTTACTTCCACCCTGGTTCAGAGGATGGTCACCTAGATGTGAGGATATCTGAATGGAAAGGCAAACATTGTTTTTACCAGGGCCCTGAGGGTTACAGCCAACAGGACTACAGCAGAGTGCCACAAGAAAAAGACAACAATGACTCCAGAGCTGAAGAAAGGTATGGTAAATCGGACGAGGACAGGAGAAGAAGGGATGATTGGGACAGAGAAAATGACCATAATGCTGAACGTCATGGCCATAGGAGTCACAGAGACTTGGAAGAGTATGACCATAAGGACAAATACAGGCATAGGGATCATTATGACAGGAAATACAATGAGCGATATGATGACAGAGAGCAGCAATATAGTGACAGCAGGAAACACCGTAAACATGATCTCAGAGAAAATGACAGTTACAACAGTGAGTATGAAGACCACTATGATCATAAAGATACCTATGCTCGCAGAAACAATTACAGGGACAGTGATTACTACCATGACCATGATAGGGATTATTATGACTCTAAACATAGTCCTCGCTATAGAGAAAAGGAATACTACCAGCGCAGAGAGGACGACCGCTACTACGATGAGCAAAAACGTAAGGACGATTACTATGACCGGCATGCAGAGGATCGATATGACCGCAGAGAAAATAACTACAAAGACAGGGATGTCTATCATCGAAGGGGTGAGGAAACTCACACCAGTAAAGGAAGGGGCCAGTATGATTCTGAACTGGACGAGCACCGTGGTTATAAGGAGAGGGACCACTATAACAGGTACAAGGATACAGGTGATGACAGGAGAGATGAGCACTACGAACACAGAAGGAGGGACCGCTATAAAGAAAGGGAGCACTATGAGCGGAGGACTGTGGACCACTATGATCATGAGGATGAAGACCACTACAAATCCAGAGAAGGGGAACGTTCACACCACAAGCCCAGAGACTACTATCGAGATTTACGCTCAGTATCCACAGATTCACAATATGAGGAATACCCTAAAAAAGGTTACAAGACACACTGTGAGGAATGGGTTGAGCAGCAGAACCAGAAGTTGGTGCTCAGGGAAATGGACTCTTTTGAGGATCCCGTTATATACCGGCACAGTGACGAGCAGGAAAAAGGATATGAATCAAGTGCTGGGAGCATTGGCTTAAAACGGGGTCGCAAGCCTGTTTATGTGGGCTCACTGGATCGTAACAGCTTCTACAGGAAGACAGCTCCAAGCTCCTTGCGAAACTCCCAGTTTGCCACTATCAGGAAACAAAAGCAAGGTAAACACAAGAATATTGTCATGTGAGAGAAGGTACTCCACATGCTGTATTTGCACAGCATGAGGTACTTACAGTATGTTTGTGTGATCATTTCTAAATCTAATTTTAGGGTTCAGACCAGTCTACAATTCATAAATAGTAAGATGAAAGGCTCAGGTACAACTCCACTTTATTAAACGGATCTTGAAAAACAAAAGAGGACACAAGTGTTCTTGTCATTCCCAACCCCTGTAGATAAAACAGGGTGGAGAGGTCGACAGTCTTTGGTGTCTCATTTCTTATCATTGGTGACCTCCAGAGGTGCTCTTCTAATCAATGCTGGGGGCTTCAAAGTGCTGACTAGCCAGACTCACCTCCTTAGAAAGTGTGTGCTGGAACATGTGTGTGTGTGTGTGTGTGTGTGTGTGTGTGTGTGTGTGTGTGTGTAAGTATCACCTATCTCACAGGAAAGTGAACTGTCAGGTATTTGTAGGCGTAAGAACCTGCAGAACAGGTTTTGTGGGTTCTTGGTTTTTGTTGTCGTCGTCATTTTCCCTGTCTGCAGTTTTCCTGTTTGCTGCCATACTGTTCACCACTGAGGCTATGTGCAACCATGACTAGTCTGTTCAGTTCTTGCCTGACTGAACGGTCAGTCTTTCATTGTCTTGGTTGTTTTCTTCAGATGGGGATACACTCTAAAAACTAAAACTAAACTCACTCTATAAAGCAGTAGAATTCATGGTGAGTGAAGTGGCTCTGTTTTAGAGAGACGTTCAAGCATGTTTTGTATACAAACCATATCTTTATTTACTATGTACATTTCAGCCTAAATGTTACAAAACCCATCAAGTTACCAAGTTACGCGAAAAGTCAACTTGTTATTTTAACCAAACTTTGGACTTTGTGAGCCATGTAGTGAAAACAGAAAGGCAAAACATTACCAAACCCTAATCTAGGGGTTGCTATCATTTGAATATTATACCCAAGTTTCGGTTCAGATATCAAAGCAGTACATTTCTACACTTTTAGAGGATGTTTGGGGGACATGAACACGTTTTAACCCCCTTTTTTAATTTAAAAATAAAGCCAAACTCATCATGCAGCAGTTTCAAATGAAGAACTTTGCCTAAATAAAATATGGTGTAAAGTAAGAAAAGTTTCCAGATTTAGGTGAGGAAATATCTGTCAAAAGAATAAGTAAACAAGCCTAAGAATTTAATCAGGTAATCAACAGTATTGACGTTAAATACACAGCCCTAGGACAATGATGTTATCACCTGTTAACGCTTGGAATGGTTCAAAAGTACAGTATGGACTCAAAAGGATAGTTGTGAACATGGGGGATGATTGGGGTTCACTTTATAAACAGCTATGGCCTGTAAACACAAAAACCAACTAATACAACATCAGAAGTGGGTGTGCGTGTGTTGCAAGTGTGTTTCATGAGGAATCGAAGAAAGAGAGCACTCTACTGACTCACTTCATTGTGTTTGAGAAGAAGCAGGTGGCGCCCCGCGACCCCTCCCCCAGTCACCTAGAAACACACGCGCGCACAAGCCAAGCACACACTGCCACACACACACACAGTCCACATCAGCCCCCACCACACATCCATTCTGGGAGTCCAAGTATTAATCCCTAGCGTCAGCATGGTGAGTGGATGGCGGGGGTCTGTCTGGTGCCAGGCGGTGGCCAGTACTGGCCTGACTCCTTCACTGCAGGACTAGATTGTTACTCTGTGTGTGTGCGCTAGTGAGGCTCTTGGAGGCTTATTTCAGAAATGACGCCATTTTTCAGAACACACACACACACACACACACACACACACACACACACACACACACAGACACATGCCTCTGCAGTGTCTTGTCATCCTTTAATCTTGTTAAACTGTTTCAGCTCTGTCAGGGGTTTGCTCTGATTGCACGGCTAAAAACATTAGACCATATTGCGCAGTGCTTATTGGGCTTACGCTGTGATTCAGTGACATTGAGGTGACGGTCAAGGCTTTTTGAGATGGGCCTTAAGCATGTGTAAGGGTCTTTGTTCTCAGTAATCCAGTATTAGATATTAGACCTCTCTCTGGGTCTGAAAAATCTGTTGAACCTAGTGAACAGTGGCTGCTAATCATTGGTTCATCTGACATTTGTATTATGCACTTTATGTGTGTGTCTGTGTGTGCATGTGCTACTGTTATAGGCTTACATATTGTATCCAAAGAGATGTCGCCCTTCTTGGATCTACCTAAGCAAAATATGTTTTTTGCAAGAATAGATAGCTTAACAGTTTATGTTTAACCTATTTATCGTTTGAAACCTATGAAATAGATATGTTTGAAAGTGTGTTATATTGGATTTCTGTTTATGGTTGCACTCTTGAACTTTTAAAAAATGTCTTCTGCTGTATGGACAGTGTTCTGTGTGAGTAATGTGTCATCATCCAGCTATGATCTGGCAGCGTATGCTGTGTTGTCCTCTGTAATCCTTGAGCAGTCGCTGCCATTGGTGGGCAGTGGTAGAGGGGTGGGGCGGGAGAGTTAGGAGTTAAGACAGAAAATCTTCGGACAAGATCTCAATTCGTCTGACAACATCGCTCTAAAGACGTCTTATCTCGCTGCTGGCAAAAAATGATTTAGCTCATTAGTCCAAAAGTCTGCATGAGTCACATGCTGTGTATGCTTTTCTTTTTGGTTTATCCCAAGTCCTAAGTAGCTAAATTATGTCATTGAAGCCTTTTAAAATCATTTCTGCAAGTGTTATCTAGATGTATTTCACAACAATCCTTGTCTTATCATAGTGGAAGAGTTGCTTCATAATGAGATTTATATTCTCCATATTAATCATCCTGATATTGTAAGTCATTGGTACAGGCACACATACACAACAACAGCACATCAGTGTTCTGCATAGTTCAGTTCTGGGTAGGATAATGTTCCTGGTACCTGCATAGGGAACAAGACTGATATTATCTGTACTTTTTAGACAGAAGTGTGGGAAAAAAACAGCCAATCAGGCAGGACTAGTTTACTCATGATAAGACATAGGCAATGTTCATATAGCCAGTTTATATAGTCGTCACCCGTCATGTGAGTGCAATATCCAGTCATGTTCAGATGCAGTTTAACTGTAAGTGAGTATGACAATCGAATTCCATAACCAGAGTAATTCACTTTACCTCTACTGATTATTTATACTGCGATCACACTGGACAACTAGATGCTAATCACGTCACTGTATATACGACAGCCGCTCTCTTCAGCACACTTGCTGCCTGTCAGATGAGTGTGTTGTCATTGACCTCCAATCACTCATAGGGACACTGCCATTTCTCCAGAGTTGTTTCCCCAAGTTTGTGCACCAGATACTTTTGTCAGTAAATATTTGTCCGTGACAAACGTCCGTTGTCACTGTTGGTGTATCACAGTCCGATAAACAAACTAAAACAAAATAACTTGTTTCAATGTTAATTTGTGGTAAAGGCTTTCACAGTTGTTATATTTGGTGTGTACTGTCACTGATGTTGATCTTGGCCATCGTGACATTATCTTCTGGGAATTATTTATTTACATGTTCATACATAAGTGATTATTTACTGTCCTCTGTGGTAAAGTGGTAAAGACGTACTCATAAGGGCGTCAATTATAGAAATGTCAATGCAGTATTTCTGCTTGATTTACATGCTGCATTTCCAGTATCAGTTTATGTATATGTTTTGGTTTTAAACTGGATGTTATTAGGATAGTTACTAGTTTTGCCTTATAATCAGCTGGTGTTTCTGTTCCGGCTCAATATTACAGTTGCACAGAGCAATAAAACAGAAGGTTATAGTATAACCATCGTGCCACTAATGTTGGTTTATGCTCTTGTTAGAGGGTGCTTACTTTTTTGTCTATAGCAATAATACATTCAATGTGGGGATGTATTTTAAGAAATATAAAGAAAGCATTTTGTCACCCAGCCCTTTTTTTTGTCGACAGATGAGCTCAATTCTCTTATTTTCTTGTGGGAAAACTCATAAAGCCCTCAGGCACATCCTTGTCTTTACTTGTCCTACAAGAAGCAACAGATATAATATGGCCAGTTCCGTCATCTCAAAGTCTCAAGGCAGTTCTCACAAACAGGTTGTACTGAAGGAGTAAATATTTTCCCACACAGGCAGTAAAGGCAATAGCCTCTTAGGCAATAGTCCTCAGGCTGTATACAAAATGGCCATATAGAAATGCAGAAAATGTAGTCTGATTGACCGTTTTTCGCTTAGCATTTTTATTCATGACCATTTAAAAATATTTTAAATGTTGTTTTTTTTACTATGTTGTTGCACCGGTGTGTATCACCAAAGCACCTGCCGGACCCAATAGACCCTTTGTCCTCTCCTTCTCCTTTAACTTGAAGACAGTACAGCCTTTTGGTTGAATAGGTCCCTCACTTAATGGTTTTGGTTCCTCCTGAAGCTCTCTCTGTACATATGCAAAGCTGATGGTCTCTTGAAGTAATTGGACATCGTTCATCACAGAAATTAGACGACATTCCGAGGAAGCCAGAGATCACAGTCTTGGTCCCATTTGCCCTGCAGCATTGCAGCAACTTATTTAATCAACTTGTTAATTAGACTGTAGCCTTATCCACCTGGAAACAAGAAGATCTCTTGGTGTCCAATAGTGGACACTAAACACAGGATTAAGTCTGGAGAAAATCACATTCTGAACGCTACATGTATCAGTACACAACCTGCCTTTAAAAGGACTCGTGTGATTTGAATGGAGGGCTGTAATTACCAGGAATTCCCAACAATGGTACATAAATGTTGCTGTGAGATTCTGCCAGGAGCAGGAATGTGACCTTTTGACATCTGACCTCTAAAAGAGATAAACAGGATGGTATGTCACTGAATAAACTCCCCTTTCTCCATTTTTAAGTGACCTTCTACCTGGTGCAACAGCTGGTGGTACGAATCTGGACAAAAGGCCGGCGATGATGCCAAACAATAGCCCCTGTGTCAATTGGATGATTCACAAAGATGCTCAAAATTTATGTTTGTTTCTGCAGAGAAATGTTTTGGAGTCAAAGTTAATGTGTGAAAGCTTTAAGAGTCTTGCTAATATTTACACTCCCTGTGCTGACATGGTTATCTTATGCCAGCTACCAGCGTCATGTTTTTCTTTTTTTTTTAATACATCCAGTATTAATTGCAAGTCATGGCTCGTTGTTGGGTAAATACTGTTGCTAGTGTTGCCATTTCCAAGAGTCTGGGAGCTTGTATGAACTTATTCTCAAGTATGCTTCATGTCCCAGCTGAACACACACACACACACACACACAGACTTGCCCATGTGATCATTCAGCAAAGCCACTCCCTGCTCTCCAAAACTTGGCTTGATATGAGGAGGGCCCCCGCTATTCGTGTTGCCGTGGCGACCGTGCGTTCCGCTGTGAACTTTGAGGCAGAACACACACAGCACTGATTGTGTCTGACCATAGAGCGCTTTGTGCAGGGCAAACTTTTGACTTTGCACGGCTATTAGTGTAGCACACTGACCACAGACCATGAAATCATAGAGGTATTATTCGAAAACTGGATTTGCTACAGCTGTGCAACAAAGTAACAGATCTTAATCTTAAGAATTACAGAGAGAATAAAAAAGACAATATTCTTCAGTTTTCTTGGATGGTTTTGTAGATTATATAGAAGAGTTAAAAGTATCCTTAAGTGCAGAGTTAACTTAGGAGGGTTGAGGGGAAGAAGTTGAATCTAGGCATCATGAGTTTGATAGAATTCAGCCTGTCAGAGGAGGAGCCTGGTCAGGTGTCAGTAGACTGTGAAACATGAAACAGATTCCTCACAGAACTGGACTAGACTTCACTGGACTTGACCCATCCTACTCAGCATAACTCCTAATAAATGTTACCAAAGCCAAATGTGAGTTCATGCTACGTAACAACTCAGAAAAGAAAATGCAGCATTAAAAATTGAAGAAAGGCATGACCAGATTAACAGGGGGTCATTCTCTGAATTTCCACCACCAAAAGTTCATATCTGAAATATAACATTTTAGTTAGATGTCTTTTAACAAATGATAAGTTGAATGACTCTCATGTGACACCTGACTTGGGGCATAATCATGTGAAGGACAGAAATCAACACGTGCATTCAGTGTATATACAGTCAACCACAGGAAAGGTTTTTGTCATGACAGATCTAGCAATGTAACTTTAAAACAGGCTAAGATATAGGCTGGCGTAGTATGCAGCTCACAACAGTTTAATTGTCTCAAGGCCATACTACATGCTAATTCTCAGAAGGTTTGAATATGTTGTGTGTTGATATTTTTATATTGTAACTGCTAACACAGTATACTATGATGATTAGTATATGTGGATTTGGGACACAGTATGTTGAAGCAGCAAACAGCCGCAGTCCAGCTCCAGGTTTTATTGTCTGCCACAGTGGTTGTCCTCCCTGGTGTGTGTGTGTCTGTGTCTGTGTGTGTCTGTTTAATGGTGGGTTCCCATCCATTTTCATGGTAATTGGAGGTCTGGAATGGAGTTTTTGCAGCGGGTCGCGCAGTCCTCTACAAGGCTCAGGAGCTGGACTTCAGATTGACAATGGACTATCGTAGAATGGGTGGCGTTGTTTGAACCACTGTGTGTGTGTGTGTGGTGGGGGGTGTGTGCTTGTTTTTGAAGTGGTTTGAAGAAAGTTGCGAGCAGCAGGTGGGTGAAGCCTCATCATCTTCTCTTTTCTCCCTCTTGCTCTCTCTTTTTGTCTGCGTAGAGGCAGTGGAAATATAGTGCCTTGGAGAGAACAAGGAAATACATTTCTTATAATGTTTAGTTTTTGTTTTTACAGCTGAGATTTAAAGGCGAATTTGCAGTATTATGAATATTTATTAGAAACACATTGATAAGGGACTGTAAAATGAAATCTGTAATCATTATCATGCCTTTATTTAAACTATTTTTTGCCTATCCAAAACTTAAACCAATCCCAGATGGACGTTGTAGCACTAAATCTGTTTTTCTTTGATGCCAAATTAAAATTTGAATGAATATTATGAGCATCATTGCATGCATTTAAGTAGGAAAAGCCAGAGAAAGTGGTGTCCAACTGCCTCTTACTCTTTGGGTTAGGTTAAACTTACAAAACAAACAAAAAAAGAAAAAAAAAAAACCTGGATTTCATACAAATGAGACAATGCATATTAACCATAAATCATTGTAGGCGTATGTGATACTCAGGAATTCACCCCAGCAACACTCCAGTCACAATCTCACTAACCTTTGGGCAACTTAAAGCCATACGTTCTGACTGAGCTGTCATTGGTGTGTGCCTCCTGATGGCCACTACTTTGTTTTTTGTTAAATCCTTAATGACCTGCTAATGCATCAGTTGTGACTCCGACTGTAGTCATACTGAGTGTCTGAAGGTGCGGCGCAGTGAGAGATGTTGTCTGGCTCATGTCATTTTATAATGCTATTAAGTACACTCCCTGTTGTGACTGTCCCAGTTATTTTAACTATAATGATTCATAAGGTGTAGTAATGCAAGCAAGAAGAAGAAGTGGTTCCAACTTGAAACCATTTACAAATTGTCTGATTCCTGTTAAGCGTTCAGGCTCCTGTTCCAGGAAGCAGGTTTACCGAGTTCTCTGGATGCGTTTGCTGATCAGTAAGTCTCCAAACGTTACCAAATCTGGAACATGGGCTGATGTAAAAAGAGCTGTTCCAGGTTTTACACCGCAAAGACATCCAGATGACTCTGTGAACGTGCTTTTTGGAAACAGGCACTTCTTCTATACTCTATTGGTTCCACCTGTTGATGCCTGTTTCTTACAAACACTGATTTAAAGCTGGGACACAAAATGTCTGAGTTTTTGCTCCATAAAGAGTAATAAAACCAAAATAATTCTATAGCACTTGTCGTTTTCTACCAAACATTTTATCAGAAAAGGATTGATAAAGAATCAGGTGACAACCAATAATGGAATCGGAATTGATAAAATCCTTTTTCAACTGGATAGGGAGACATTTAGTGAAGGGAGGAAATTAAAGGAGTACAGTTCCTCTGCCTTCATTAGCCCACATAACCCATAACCCTGTATACTTCAAGAGATTACATAGGCAGTCTCTTTGTTTTATTTTCCAAACTCTCTAATATGTGTAACCAGGTCAGCGTTTGAATGCAACTCATTTACTAACCCCTCATGCTGCCGGGTTTCTGTACAGACACCTCGAGCCCCCTGCAGAGTGATAATCCCTGTTGTCACTTGTCTGGATCTTCGCTCCCCATAAAGAGCCCATCATGCCATAGCCAGCTGCATCCGTTTCACACTAATTCTACATTATGTGTCTGTGTTTAAATATACTGTATACACCCAAGGTGTACTGTATGCTACAGTACAGTATACAAGTCCCATATGACGTACACACCCAGATCTACAAACTTCTTTTCGTGTCAAGGCAAGACTATGAGGACACTACTGTGATTTTGTCCTGAAAATGCAGTACATACCTTTTGTAGGTGGTTGGTGTAGGTGTTTACAGTCAGACCACAGCTATACAGTAACATTCCCAACAGCTGGTAACAATAGGTAGTATCTTTATTGTTTAATAATTAATAATTCATAGAACACTTTATTTTGAACACTTGATACCATAATGAGGTTTTCAGCAGCAGGTCGTTGTTTGTACTGACTAATTAGCCTCTTTGATTGCATGGCATCCAGTCACAGGTGTGTGTGATTCAGTAGATACTAAGTGATTGTTATGTGGGTGTTTCCTGTTGCAGCGGACTGAGTGACACAGGCAGATCCTGTTCCACATGCTGAGATTCTTATGTTACACCTAACTTCATGGGCACCTGTGATTGTGTGTTTGGCAATTCAATTAGATTTGAAATGAATTAAGTGAATTGTACTTTTAACTGTTTCAAGCCTCTTGTGTGTGGTGTGGTGTGTGTGCGTGCAATCGTGCAAACAAGTGTACGATGCCTGCACCCTCTTTATAAAACTTCCCAGAACAAAGAAAAGTGGAATTCCATAGAAGTGGGTCAAAATCTGGTCATGCTGTTTCACAGGTTGGTTATGATGGAAATGGCTGCGTATTTAAGCATGTGAAGTGGAGCATGTGATGCTGTTGTGAGCGTAGAGGATCAAACGTGGGAATAAGCCGATTGATTCCAATTAAATTTGGGGGTCTTTTGTTTTCAGTCTCTGGTTGTATTGTGTTGACTTTTAAAACCCATTAGTGAACCAACTTTCTCATCAGTGGGGAAATGCTTGAGTGTTGGCAGTGGCTGATGATGCAGGGGAGATACGGCGCAAGCAATGAGAAAAGCTCCTTTGAGTCGAGCTTTAGCTAAGTCACGTGAAGAGAGAGAGAGAGAGAGATGAGGTCGGGGTGGGAGGGAGAGAAAAGCAGGTGGTCCAAGGATCAGACACTCGGTTCACAAAGTATGATATCTTTGAAATGTTTGCCTCAAAATGTAAAAACCTTTGCATTTAAGTTTTGCAAGGTCTTAACTCAGTACTCTCATAAAAAGTAGGTATTTGTCATGATAAGTGGTCACACTTTGGAACAAAGTTTTCAAAAGGATGTGACTGCTTTTGTGTGATTCAAGCAAAACTGTGATGCTGTAGCAGTCTGGCTGTGTGCGCGTAGCATGCAAGTGTTTGCAAGTGCATGGGGTAACATGAGGGTAAGCAGAGTTAACTTCATTAGCCTCTGACAGCATCTGTTCGAGGAGCGAGGGTGACGTCACCCTCATCTGTCAACACAACGCAGCGCTTTCTGCATCTTCTTCTACTGAGACGTAACAGATCTTTAAGCTGTGTTCCCCCTCCGCAGATTTATTTATAACGATTCCTCAAAATATCACGCTGACCCACTCTGAATATTTTAATGTAACTTATAGCGCAAAGTAACATATCATCAGCACAGGTGTTTCTGCTGGCATTCTGTCTTTTCCTTCACAACATTTCACAGTTTCACAAAGGATAAGGCTGCAAATAATCTATATTTTTGTTATTGTCAATAAATCGATGAGAAGACCAAAACCAACACAATCCATTTTTATACCCAGTCCAAGTCTGTGTGTTAGATTTTGTACAACATGTATCATCACTCTCCAGTACTGTTATCTCTCTTCCCTCAGTCCCCCACTCTAACTGCCTCATCTTTAATGTCCTGAGAGCCTGTATGTCTGTAGTTGCTGTCACAGGCCATTGTGCCACACACAAAGAGCCCAGAGTCCACTCCAGTTTGGAGTCCATTCATAAAAAGCAGTGGTGCGTGAACCGGGCTCACCCTCCAGTCCCAGGCACCCCCAGAGATCAGCCCGCTGGGAGTGATAGCAGAGACATTGATCAAAAGCTAGTCAGACAAGACGAAGAGTAAAGGGCGGACCGGGTGGGTGGGCGTTCAGGAGTATGTTTGGATACAATGAATGGAGACATGGGCTGGGAACGTTTTTGTCTTTGCTCTCCCTTTCTGGACTGTGTCATCTTTAGAATAACCCCTTTGTGTCACTTTTTTGCTACAACAAGCTTTGTGTTTATGCCAATGTCATGGCTATTAATGACCAGAAATGTATACATTTATGAGAAGAATTTCATAGATTTGTCTTTAATACTGTTAAATCAAAAATATTACAATTCATTATATTTGAAAATGGTGTTAATAGTTAAGCACTGATGGAAAACATGTTCATTTCAATTTAGATGGAGCTAAATTTGTCTCCTCTCTCGTCTTTCCAGAGATGACACTCCTGTCATCCCAACCCAAACCCCTGGACTCCACCCCGACCTCGGACTCCACCCCCACCGCCGGCATGGGAACCGAGGATCCCGAGCTGAGGATGCTGGAGAAGAGGTCAAAGGTCATCGAGGAGCTGCTGCAGACGGAGAAGGACTACATCAAAGACCTGCAGATGTGTGTCGAGGAGATCATCGAGCCGCTGCAGAAGAAGCAGGTAAAAAGATGTAAACATTGTGCCGCTGAAGTCAGCCATGTAAGGGTGTCGAGAGAGACTGAAGCACGTCGCAAATACAAGACAAACTTAAAGACAGTACGTTTACATGCGCACCAGTATCACAGTTTTGAGTCTTTTGAGATATGTTTTTATCATATTTGGGATATGATGTTTACATGGAGTATACTGTAGAGAAACCTGTTTATTCACTTCTCTGTATACATGAGTATACATTACTCAGTCTGGTTTCTGACTGCCTGGACTACACTACCTTCTTCATCTAATCTTCAGTAATGAAAGATACTGCCAGACTTTCACTTTTATTTCAGCGTGTAACCCATCATTACAATGTTAGTCATCTTATATTTTGTTTCACTAGCTACCACATTACTTGAGTGGAGGAGGCACCTGTGAACATAGCAGAGAATGATCAGAAACCTGGATAAGGTGTTTACATATTGTAACAGTATTCTGGTTTCTATCAGAGTACTCCAGCTTGCATAACCAGGTTTCTAAAACCTGGAAAGGATAAAGGCTTTTCTTGGTTTCTGAATCAAGGATATTGTGTTTTACATACACAAAACATAGCCAGGATACTCCAATAAAAAACAATCATAACCAGGATATTAGTGTTTTTGGCTTTGTGTGTATCAGTCAACAGCACAGAGGAACTTTCAGCACTGTTTTAACACTTTCTATCTGCATCTCTTAAAGGTGAAGAATGTGGACTTTGATGGGCTCTTTGGCAACATCAGCTCCGTGATCGACCTGTCACAACGCCTGTTTGACACACTGCAGGACACAGACTCTATTGGTAAGAAGCCAGTGTTTAAAAGATACACAAGTCCTATGAAATAATGGTTTCGCCCACAGTCCAATCAGGTGGCTTCTTTCTGCACGCTGTGCTTTGTACTTTATTCATGTTTCAACCATAAACTGTCACCTGATTGACCTGACTTTGAACGCATAAAAATAGCCAGCGTTACAGGAAGTAAACTGAAGGATGAGAATGTGAAGTAATGTTTGATTTATTGTTGTGTTTAGCAGAAAGTTGGAAAAAGTAACCACAGAGATGTTTTTAAGTCATTGGTTACTTTGTATTGCCCAAACATTTCAGATTTCTGTCTGCACCAACGTACAAAACACTAACCTGTTTCCCTTTTTAAATAAACACATGAATTTACGTTTCTGCACCCTGTGCTCTCAGGTAAGGTATTTCTGGCCTTCAAGGCAGAGCTGGAAGATGTGTACAAGATCTACTGCCAAAACCACGATGATGCCATCTCTCTGCTGGAAAGCTACGAGAAAGACGAACACATCCAGCGGCACGTGTTGGAGTGTCTGGAGAGACTGAGGTGAGTCACTGAGAGGAGGGAAAACACGTCTGAAAAGAGACTTCACCTTTGACCTTTTTGTTTGTGCACGTGAGTGACCAAAAACGTGCATGTTCGTGTGTGAAAGCATGAAAACAAACCAAGGGTGGCCACTAATTACAAATGTACAGTTTAAAAGTAAAACATTACCTATAAAAGGATGTTGATCATTTATTGTTTGTAGAGTTCAGTGAGTGAAAAAGTAATGGGAACAGCGTGTTTTGTATGAAACCTTTTTCAATATTTTAATTAGGTTTTGCAGTAGAATTATAATTTCAAAATGGAGTCTGTAGACATTAAAGGCATTCACATTTTCTGTCTCACAGTATATGTTTTGTCACGTTGTTATGGAGTTCAAGGCTGCAGTAAGGCTTCCTGTTGGCTGATATTCACATGGAATTAATTTATGATGGGGTTTCTTTAGCAGACTTTGAACTTTGATGCGTGGGCGAGTTATGATAGAGAAGTGAGGTCGCAGTAAATCTTCAAACAGAAGAAATACTTTTTCAGTCTGAAACATATTCGTACTTAAAATCTGCCAAGACGCCCTTACCTCACTCCTGCTGTGTGCATGCTCCATCTCATAGTGTTGAGATGTAGCGCTCAGTAATGTGGAGCAGTCAAAGAATGTGCCCCACCTGGTTTCACTTGTTCGGTTTCACCGGCAGTGACTCAGACACTTGAGATGACTCTGCTGTGTTACTGTAAAATAAAGCTGTGTTTGAAGATAAACACAGGTTTTGTTAGACCGGAAGCTTTAGAAGAAGAAAAAAAAAAGGGCACGGATTCCAAGAGGAAATCTTCATAAACAAAAGGAAAAGGGCTATGTACTGCACACACTGCCAATGTCTTGTTGACATAGAGTTTTTTGTCGCATTTCTTCTTTTGAAATACAGTTTTTCTACCATAAAGGTATTAGCCTCATCAGGAAAATAACTGCCTTCTCTAAAGTGTGTGAGCGTCCGTTGCAACCTGTTCAGCTTTAAAAAGGTCATGTGTTCTGCCACCTTCTAGAAACTGCCAAGTTTTACCGCCACACTGGGCTTCTGTCCAGCTTTACGAGCGAATCCACAAAACAAAACCATAACAACCGCGGGTGCCGTTGACTGTTTTATTGACCTTGCAAGGTTAAAGTGAAATTCTGTGGATTTAGTCTATGCATAGGCAAATACTTTAGAATTTAAGACTTGTGGAAAAATGAAGCATTCATGAAAGTTCTCATCAGGTCATAGGTTTATAAAATCCTGTTTTTGTTATCTTTCTATCTCTCTCCAACCCTCCCTTCAACAGGGCCATATATCGCGAGTGGTAAGTCTCCATAACGAGTGTCGTCATGATTTCCAGCATGAGAATCATCTTGACTGCATGCCTTGTGCTCACTAACCCCCCTGGAAATTACTTCTGTTTGTGTGTGTTTACCCCGTGTGATAGCAAAAAAAATCAAAGTGTGCGCTGAGTGTGGAAGACTCTAAAAACATTAAATTTCCTTGCCTGGACTGCGATGGGCTTCAGATGTTATTGTTCATGTTTGCATGTGCATGTGAATACTGTATACTGTTGTTGTGAAGAGAAATATTCATGTCCATCACCCCTCCTCTTCTCCTCTTCTCCTCTTCTGTGGATAAGCAAAGTAACACATTTAATGCCATCTTCTGGACAAAAACAGCAACAGCAATTTACAGTAAACCGACTTAGTCAGTGTTATTTAAAAAAAAAAAAAAGTTTATAAGATCTTTTCTCAATATTATGAGATTTTTATGAGAGTGTTGAAAGATCTCTTTTATGAAGAATAGATTATGACATGTTTCTGATTTGCAGCTTCTTACTTGCTGGTCTGGAGAAAATCTGGTAACCAAAAATCCACCTCTAACACCATAAACATGTGAAATTACATGTGTTTTCCTCCACTCACTAAGTGAAAAATGTGTGTATTGACATGTTTTACTGTTTAGAAGTGGAAATGGGTTTACCTTAGATCGGCAAATAAGATGCCACAAATCAAACACCAGTTTGTCATCCTCATTTTGTCAATAACAAGAAATTATATTTATAATAATGAGGATTTCTCTTTTACATGAAAGTGATTGGCTTCCATGCAGACATCAAATCACATTTTAGCCACAAACAAGCAAATTATGCAAATGAATTGGTTGCAGTTCCTAAATCAGTTTGTCCTCTAGATTGCATTAAAACTAAGCAAATCAGTATTGTTGTTTTTTTTTTGGTATTGTGCCTTCCTTGTTCTTTTATGTCTCCCAAAAACTGTACTGGTCATCATCAGAATATACTGTACAGTATATGTGATGATGGTCACATATCATTGGATCATACCATCCACATGATACAGAGACGTGTTACATGAACGTGGGAAGAAACCTTTCTTGTCAACATGATTCGATAGCTGTGACTGTAATAGTGGGTGGAATGCTGACTGTATGATCCTCTCACATTTCACATACTCTCATTGTTCCATTTCACCCAAACCCTATCTGCTGTCTCTGCCACTCTTTCAGGGGCAAAACAAATTACATCAACCTCGGCTCTTTCTTAATCAAGCCAGTGCAGCGGGTGATGCGTTACCCGCTGCTGCTGGTGGAGCTGCTGGGGGCCACGCCGGAGAGCCACCACGACCGGCCCCAGCTGACTCAGGCTCTGCAGGCCGTCAAAGAGATCAACGTAAACATCAACGAGTACAAGCGCAGGAAGGACCTCGGTAAAAATCACTTAAAGCCCGATTGATTTTAGTCTTCTTTTGTTACTTTTATCCAGTGCACAGTCTGAACTGTTCTCCCTCTGCTGTCCACAGTGGTGAAGTACAGGAAAGGCGACGAGGACACGTTCATTGACAAGATCTCCAAGCTGAGCATGCACTCCATTATCAAAAAATCCAACCGTGTCAGCAGCCACCTCAAACACCTCACGGGAATCTCCCCCCAGGTACATCACTGCTCCTAGCTAAGTTCTTAACCTAAGTGGAGGGGAAGACTGCCTGAATGTTGTGATTGAAAACGTGTCTGTCTGAAACATGCGGGTTCTGATTTCTATTTGTCTTTGTGTCTTTTTCCCAGATTAAAGATGAAGCATTTGATGAGACTGAGAAGAGGTTCAGGCTGCAGGAGAGACTCATCAAGTCGTTTATCAGGGACATTTCCTTGTACCTGCAACACATAAGGGTACGAACATTTTACCACTAAAACATTGTATTTGTATTTTTGATCATATCAGAAGTAGAAAGTAGATATACTTTAAAATACTTGATTCATGTCATTTTTAATTGCATCTTAGGTATTTCCAAAATCTTAACACTTATTATGTAAATCTAATTAAGTTCTTGTTTAAATATTCAGTCAGAACAGTATTTGTCATGGGCCATATTTCCAGTGTCTATAATGAAAATCTACATTTAATAACTCTTAATTTATATTGATATGGCTCAGTATTGTATTAGGATTGTGACACTTTTCAACAGTGAAAATACTTCACAAACACTTCTGTTAGAATAGTATTGTAAAGAATAACAATAAACATTTAGCAGAAAGAAGATGTAAAAACACATATTTTTCATAATTAATGCATTCAACACATATTCCACTAAGTGTATCTATAAATATTTTGTCATATAATATTTTATGGAATACTTGCATTTCATAACAACATGGATTGTAATACATCTCTTTAGGAATCAGCATCTGTGAAGGTTTTGGCAGCCATCAGTTTCTCTGACATCTACACAGAGCGCAGTGTCATCGACCCCGAGCGCTTCCAGAGAGCTCACCGCTGCATCAGTGACAAACATTTCACACAATTTGTAAGTCCTCTTCCTCTCTTTAGCCTCACTTAGTTGCCGTAAAAGTGCATTGGAAATGACCTCTGATCACGTCGCATTATCTGTCCACCCCCTGTCCCTCATACCGAGCAGAAGGAGCGCACAGAGACCTTAGTCATCAACCCGCTCACCCAGCTCCTCCTCATGTTCGCCGGGCCGCACAAACTCATCCAAAAGCGCTTTGACAAGCTGCTGGACTACGACAACTGCAAGGAGCGCGCCGACCGCCTCAAGGACCGGCGTGTCCAGGACGAGCTGCAGGCGGCACGCAACAACTACGAGGCGCTCAACGCCCAACTTCTGGACGAGCTCCCCAAGTTCCACGGTGCGGCAGAGGAGCTGTTTACTGGCTGTGTGAGGGCTTTCTCTCAAGCTCAGAAGGACTTCATGAAGACGACACTGGGAGAGCTGAAGCCCCTCCTACATGTTGTGAGTGTGTCTTTATTCATGAGGGTGTTGCAGGAAGTGTGACATTCTTCCATGAATATTATGGACGATATACCTATTTTTGCTTTTTCTTTACCCTTATCTCCAGTTTTCTAGCAAAGCTGGCACAGAGAGCAACCTGATTGCGCAGTTCCAAGAAGAGTACGGGCGAGTTCTCCAACTTCTGCAGGGCTTTAGCTTCTGCCCGGAGAACCTGCCTCCAGCCGCCTCCACAAAAAAGTCCTTCGAGAAGAAGACTCTGGAGAAGCAGACCTCTAAAAAGCAACTGCAGGGACCTGTGAGTTGTACTCTCATCCCATTTGTGCCAAGGAGTTTCATCGCTGTAACGTGATCTAACCATGAGTCTTGTCCTTGTTCCTTGCAGACCAACTCTATCATGCAGACAGATGAGCACCGTGCAGGACTTCTGGTACGCTATGGTCCTGAGAAACTTTTCCAGGCAGAGAGAAACTTCAATGCAGCCCAGGATCTGGACGTCTCTATACAAGAGGGAGACCTTGTGGGTGTAATCAAGCAGCAGGACCCCATGGGTAGCAACAACCGCTGGCTAATTGATAATGGAGGTAGGTCATTTATACTCTAACCAATCAGCCACATGTTTTGATGTCTGAGCCTCTGACATTGGGGAAAAAATGGTGCAGCAATAACATCTATTTCCATGTCTTCTCTTGCTTTTCTTAATTTGCAGTCGGCAAGGGTTTTGTGTACAGCTCCTTCCTCAAACCCTACAACCCACGCAGGAGCCAGTCAGACGTGTCCATCGAGAGCCAATCATCCAATGAGTCAGGCTACGGCGGCTCCTCCCCTGTTTTCTCCCGCCAAAATAGCAACAGCACACTGACCTTTAACCAGGAAACAGCCACCGTCAACTTTTCCACTTCGCAGCCCCAAGGTCAGTCATCGCCACACCCTTCGCTGGACTCTGCCTCATCTCGTAGGAGTCACCACAGAGATGCGCCCAACCCTGACTCTGCCAGTCAGAGCAACTCCATAAACTCCTCGCCCCGAAATCCCTCAAACCGCAGGGAATTCTCAGACCAAACGCACCGAAATTCCCCGAGTCACAGAGACACAGAGCCTTCTTACCGGCATTCAGGCAGTCACAGAAACACGTATGACACAAGTTACGCAAGTCAGAGCAGCCAGAAGGAGATGTCAGACCTCTCAGAGACAGACTCTTATTCTTCACACAGAAACAATCGCTCACAGCGGCATGGACACACAGACAAAACCTACAGTTCATACCAGTGGAGAAATGGAGATAATAGTGGCCAGAAGAGGTCTGCTTACTCCAGAGATGAGTACATCGAGCCGGAGCCGGAGCCAGAACCAGAACCAGAACACGAGAGTGAATTAGATGGTCATCAGGTGAGATTTGTTTGACTGTTGTGCTGTATTTTGCGTTTATAATCAGACATTTACCATACCAAAACAAGGGCAGACAATTTATTTTCAAGTATTGTGTTGAGCTTTTATCTGACAAAAACAACTTTTTAAATGATTCTGATGGCGTGAGTTTTTGTTTGTAGAAAAATGAAACACTCCTGGCTTGCGGTGGGGTGTGCATAGCAGTCTGCCACAGTGTTATCTTTGATGCTGGTTTAAATGACTGAGTGTAATGTGAAAACGGATGCTCCTGGTGATGAACCCACAAAGAATTATCACCCGACTCTGCAGTTTCTCTCAGCTCTATGGAGCATTTTAGCTTCTTTCAGCTCATTGTTTTGGTTTAATGGCCCGCAACTTCACTGTTTTGGTTCACTCTTACTTCTTTCATTAACCATGTTTCCAGCTGCAACAGGCAGTTGTTTTCAGTGTAAAGGTTCTGATGAACTCACTGTACACTACCTGCCCAGTACCAAACGGCAGGAAAAGTTAGCAACTAGCTTTGTGAACGTAGTGGAGCATTTAGCAGCTAAAGACCCAGATACTTCCCTCAGGAAGTTGATGGAGAAAACAGAGCTAAAAGGAGAGTGAATGTTGGACATAAATTCATTAGGTGGCCAGAAACAGGACTCCAAATGAGTGCTGATGTTGTTCTGTGTCTGCTGGATGCTAACACGTTAGCCATAACAACCTCATGAGGTGATTTTACGTCAGTGTTGTGTTTACAGCTTATTCGGCTGCCACCAAGGGGGCGAAAACATTAATTGATACTGCTTTTAAAATTGAAAAAAACACAATCTAATATGAAATTGTTTTTATGTATTTATTTATTTCTAGATTTACTACGCTCTCTACTCCTTCGATGCCCGTTGCGCCAACGAACTGAGCATCTCAGCCAATCAGCGGCTGCGGATACTGGAGTTCCAGGACATGAACGGCAACAGTGACTGGTGGCTGGGGGAGGCAGGAGGCCGGCGAGGCTATGTGCCTTCCAACTACATCCGCAAATCAGAATACACATGAACAAGTTTGACCATGTGGACGATACCTGAGACTGTACTTCGACCTTAAGAAGGATCACTCGGCGAGCAGACAGAACAAAAAGACAAGCATCTGGACATGCTGTGACTTATTTTTGATCTGTTGTCATGGGTTTGATAGTGAGAAGGACTGACTATTGCTGCTGACTCTGCTCCTAAAAGTTAGCATTATATGCCTATATTTATAGACTTTTTATATTATTTTTACTTACTGGAAACTGCACCCTACCCTCTCTTGTTTCCAGTGAAAAACCTGTGAATTGCACCAGATTTTTGCCATATTCTCTGGGGCTTAAAGGTTAGCACATTGGGAGATTGCAATGGAAATGTGAATGTTTTGGGTTCAGACTGGCTCTTCTAAACAAACATCAAGTGGTATGCAGACAGACTGACCTAAACACTGTGTTAATGACTTATTTTTCTGCATGTGGTTTATTACACTACTAGACTGATGCATGAGTATTAGATGCATTTACACCATACTGTTCAGCAATCAACGTTTGAGGCACTTATGATGATTATCCACCGGTTGCTAGTTTTGAAGTGTCTGTGGAGCCATCAACGAGAATTTGGAGTGTTGTATGAAATTAATATGGACTAAATGAATTAAAATCAAGGACAAAATTGAATGGTATATGATGTTTGGTTTACAAGCCTTGTCAGTGACCTGAATACATTTTTTAACTGGGTTGACAGAATGCAAACAGGTGATGACCCATTTTTCCTTTAAGAGGAGGTTAACAAACAGGGAGAGAGGGATTGTGGTCTGATTTCTCCACATACTCCCCATGTACATAATATATAGTGCTGTACATTGAGAATATGCTATTGCTCCCACTGTAAAGTGATCACTGTTTGAATAAAAAACAGCTCAGCTGACAAATCATGACTGAAAGATGTTTGTTTTTCCTCCGTCGTGGCAGATCAGTGTTAGCACTGTGTCATTGTGTTACATGTTTTAAAATGCTAGGGTTATTTATGACCACAAAATATTGTAATCTGTTGTCAATATATGTCCGAGCTTCCCACCAGCGCATGAACACACCACATGGACAAGACTTTTCAAATCAATCTACACTTTCAACTGTTTTAATGACAAAAAGAAATTGACAAAAAACATGCTTAAGGTGTTCCACTGTGGTACATTTAATATCTGTGCAAGCTCATTTTTATACATTGATTTGTTAACATTAATTTAAAAAAAAGCGGCTGCCTACATTTAAAAAATCTAAAAATGGATGTAAACTGTAAACAAATGGGACTGTTATACACAAAAACACCAGTATTGTCCTTAATAATATATATATATTTTTTATGGTTAACGAGAGCTTCTTGCTTACTGCTTTTACTTTTGATGACCTCAGCAGAAATGAAGGTCACAAGGCAAAAAAGACAAAGTATTGAATCACATGTAACTCCTGTCAAATCAATGCAGGGTCCTAATGATTAACAGGTGGGTGGAGTGTTTGAGAGGGATTATTTAGGACTGTCTGAGCAAAATCGCAAACCATAGACTTACCCTGGTCCCATCATGGCCAGGGTCTGCATCAACATGGTCTGCTTGATAGCTTTACAACTGTGTGCACTCACTGCGTTTGGAGATGACTTTTTTGTAAGTATGCATATAAAATAGGATGAATTCAGTTTGTCTGAAACATGGAATCGGAGCATTAATTAATATTTTGGAACGGATACAAAACAAGTCAACTTAATAAATAAATGACATAATGTGATTTTGTTACAGGTAATCACAGAAACAGATGACAGTGGTGGTGGTAAAGACACTTTGAGTTTTACTTTGTTTCCAGTAAACTAAAACTTGACTTTATCTGACCTTCATGACTGCAATGCTTAAATGCCTCTCTTTTCCTCACAGCTTATGAGTATTACTACGATTATCCCACTAAAATCCCTGCAGAAGATTTTGATTTGACTCTGGATGACTGGTTGTATGAACTCCTGGATATCACAGGTAAATTACCTCTGGCACCATTTCCCCCTCAAACAGTAAAGGTGAGGGTTTGATGCTGCATATACTGAATGCACACAGTAGTTTAACTGAGATATCCCCTCTGTCTTAAGATGCATTGATCAAGACTTCCATACAATCACTTCCACTCTGCTCCTGACTGATGTCTCTTTGTGGTAACTGGTGAGGCTGCTTCTAAGGTCTTTATATTTGTAAGCATTTGACGTGATTCTGTCTTCATTTAGACAAATGTGAGCCAAACCCGTGTTTGAACGGAGGCGTCTGTGACCACGCTGCTGATGGGGGCTTCAAATGTTCTTGCCCTGAGCCTTACTCAGGAAAGAAGTGTCAGACAGGTATGGCTCATTCATCTACAGCAGGTGAAAAGAGGAATTCAGTTCAGCA
The DNA here is from genome assembly GCA_008360985.2 of Macquaria ambigua. Taxonomy (NCBI): domain Eukaryota; kingdom Metazoa; phylum Chordata; class Actinopteri; order Centrarchiformes; family Percichthyidae; genus Macquaria; species Macquaria ambigua. The sequence goes on along the minus strand of VMKM01001329.1, from coordinate 21,154 downwards.
GTTGAGACAGTACTGTACGTGAATACCAGCAAATATGTATGTTGAACTCTTGTATGTCAGTGTTTTTCATTGACAGAGATACATTTTCACTAAACCACCTTTTGACTGAATAAGACAACAGCCACAGCCACTACATATTATAAGATCAGGTATATCAGAGCTTCAGTTATAATATCCAGAGACTCTCAATGTTTCTTAATTTAACCTAATACTAAAATTTGTAAGGGCAAAATTTCTCTTTTCCTTTCTTACTAGGTGTGTTTAGTGTAATTAAATGTCTCTCTTTATGTCTCATATATATATTTAGTGTGATAACTTGTTTTTTCCTATTAATCAGTCTGTCTAATTCTGTACACTTAGATAATTTCTGTTTTAGGTCATCTCTGTTTTAGGTACATTGGTATCTGGTTGGTTTCAGCGGGAGGACAGATTGTTTGTAATCAGGGGAAAGACAGCTGCAGTCTGGGGAACAGTCTGCCCTGGGTTTCTAACCTTGGGCAGGGAAACTTAGCTGGAGACAGACTATCTTTGTTAGAGGTGATTCTGTACTCTGATATGTCTGTCTCTGTGTATTGTGAGGTTATAAGTATGTGACAGCATCTTTCCTTCTTTGTCAGACGTTTCATACGCATCTTGGTGTATGATCTCTGTCCTTCAGCTGAATTGGATTGACTCTGTGTGCTCGCCTACACCCCCTTTTCATTTACCTCTTTTATTCTTATTTACCATTTCATCTGATTGTTTCATTCTTTTCTTAATTAAATATACAAAAGACAACGGCTTGTTGGATCTTCATTTTATTTGCTAACTTCTCCAAAGGAAATACACGATTTCCACCACAATATTTTGTTGAAATTAAAAGTTGAAAATTAGCCTTTTGGCTAACACTGGCCCATTTACAGTGATGTCGATCAATGTGCATTGTCCCTGCAAATAAAATAAATAAATAAAAAATCATTTAAAAAGAATTGTGATGCCTGGAGGATAATAATGTCACAGACTTTACTTACTTTCCTTCTCCCTGCAGTTTTGTTTTTCAGCTTTCAATTTAAAGCTACTATATGTAAGATTGGAAAGATTGTGACTTTGGCGCCCCCCAGTGTTCAAAACAAAAATATAAGAGAGAAATAAAACTTATACAAATGCTCTGATAAACAAAATTGAATTTATTGAATTAAGCTTGATACTGTACTGTACTAAGTTAAAATTAAATCTAAACTAAATAAAATGAATGTACCATGTGTTTTTCAGTAAAAGATGTTTGCAAGAGCGTGAAATGTGGCCATGGAAGCTGTGTTGTCACATCTACGAGTGCAAGTGCAGGCCTCCATACAAACCACCCAACTGCAAGAAAGGTCTGATTTTGTGGAATTTTGTTATGGAATATATAGCATCATGTTATTGATTTGTTTAGCCAATCTAAATGTGTTTTCTCATTATATTACACTCGCAAAGTTCTATTGCATTGAGTCCTTTGCACTGGACATCAGACAGTGATCTTCCTGCCTGCGGTCACAGCTTCTCCCTGCAGGTGTCAGAATGGAGGCTCTTGCATGAAGAGTCCCAAACGCTCCTCCTTCCAGTGTTCTTGCCCTGATGGATACAGTGGAAAGTTCTGTGAAGTTGGTAAATACAATGCTCTCACTGTCCTGAATAGAAAACCATGCTTTAAAACCAACTTTCATCCTCTAAGAACCCACATATTACCTGGCTAAAGGGAAATAATAATAATCAGCATTTGTTTTCTAGGACCAAACGACTGTTACCAAGAGGATGGAGAGTTTTACCGCTGCATGGTGAGTGTAACAGTTGAAGAGGAAGAGTGTCTGGACTGGAATTCCTACTTCATCCTGCAGAAAGGGGGCGATCCCTTCAAAGAGTATGCAGGCTTCGATGGAATCGGACCACACAATTACTGCAGGTGAGGAGTCATCTTGTGTAAATATTGCATATGTTTACTGTTGACATAACCATGTTTGTGTTCATATGTGGATACCGTCCATGCCAGTTAGCTAACTATATACTGTATGTACTCAAACAAAACTTTGTGTTTGCTGATTTGGCTTCTTTGAATGTTTTTGTTAAAAAGCATTCTCAGTAACTTAAAGCACACATACAAAGGGTTGCTAAGTTGTCAGTAATTGGTTTATTAATGTTAATATATCTTTAAATTCTTTACAGAATAAGTAATAGGTTGTTAAAATGCATAAATAAAAATAACATTTGGGTTGCCAGGTTGTGAGATAGTTGTTTTTGTTGCATCTTGTAACTTTATAAAAAAATATATGTATAAATGTAGTGGTATTGAGTATTAATACTTGTTTTAAAAACTCTGTGTATTCAAGGAACCCTGATGGGGATGATCAACCCTGGTGCTTCATTAAAAAAAATGACAAATTGAAGTGGAACTACACACACACACACACACACACACAGAATCCTGGCCTCCACAACTCTCATTTTGATTTCCCATCCCTTCCCAGCTCCACCCACCCCACAAACCACCCATGTAACAGATCCAACTCCAACCCCAGCCACGCCGGACGTCACTGCTGCCCAGTTCTCCCAGTGTGGGAGGCCGCAGCCCGGCCGCTCGGCTAGGATCTTCGGAGGGAAGAAGTCTCTCCCTGGCAGGTTTCCCTGCAGACCAGATCCAGAGGCACCTCCTTCAGCCACATCTGCTGGGGCATCCTCCTCGAGTCCTGCTGGGTACTCACTGCTTCACACTGCATGTAAGCACCGGTATCTGTGTCGTTTTGGTACATAGAAGCAGTTTCAGCACTGTTCGATGTTGATTTGTACATGGACACACTCACCTGACCTTTATTTAACTCTCTTGGGGGTTTGTTTGTTCAGTAAAAGTGGAGTGGAAATGCAGGTGGTGCTGGGAGGAGTGGACATAGAGAAGGATGAAGTATATGATTAGGTCATTCCTGTGCAGAAGGCCATTGTGCATGAGGATTACAAGGAGAGCCCCTTTGCTCTTCACAATGACGTTGGTGAGGTGCAAAGATAGCAGCTATGTTTTTTGATTCTGTACATTGTTAAATTAAATGTACTGATACACTGTTACTGATGCACCGCTCTTTGCTCTGTGCCTCTCCTGTGCAGCCATGCTTCAGCTGAAAGTCACGGACAGACCGTACTGTGCCAAAGAAACCCGCTTTGTAAAGACAGCCTGCCTGCCTAACCAGCCCTTCGCCTGCGGGACAGACTGTGTGATCTCAGGGTGGGGCGTGACTGAAACACGTAAGCATCATTTGTATCTGTACTGTCAACTACAGACATAATGATCAATATGAGTTAATGGGGTCAGTGGTTGCAAATTGGAAGTTAGTATTTAGCCAAAAGGAATTTCAGTTTATTTGAGTTGAAATAAAGCAAATGAACTATGTAGAAGAACCTAGTTGTAAGGACATAAAACAATAACAGCAGCCCAGTTATGAGATTAAACCAATAAAACGGAAAATGTTTTGAACTTTGGCAGCTCATGGATATTCATCCAATTCACCTAGGCCTATATCACGCATTTACATCGGAAAACATGGTAACGTATCTCTACTTGGTATTTTCAGAGTGTGCCATTTCAAGTGCTGTATTATTGACTTGATTTTCTAAATGTCAGGAAACAAATGACTGCAAAAAATATTAGTAAATTAGATACTCAGCAGTCACAAGCATTTGAAAAATACTTGAGCATAAAGAGCAAAATAAACATAATATTGCATCAGATTTAGTTTTGATTACTTAAGTGAATAACATGATTTTATCTGATGCCAGTACAAACGTAACAAAAATCATTCTGTTAATCCTAAACCCAATGTGTATTTCTTCTGTAATAGACACGCCTGTGCATTTATTATGATGTTCAGTTTTTTTTTTTTTTTTCTTCAAACCACTTACCTATGTATTTGTCAACCTTATTCATATGACAAAATTAACCATAAGTCAAGATATCATAAGAAAATACCACTTTATTTATATAAACTGTAGCAAACATTAAGCAGAAATCAGAGTTGCAATCACAATATTGATATAAAAGACAAGAAAATTAAAAAATGGTAAAGTTGTTTTCTTTATGTCGAACCACAAACCCTGAGACTTGACTAAATGTGTCACTGAATGCATTTGAACATTAACAGCTACAGTTGAACTGACTCTCTTCCTCTCTTCCTTTCTTTACTGCTTCACTGAAATTGTTGCGCATATGACAAATAAAGAACACCTTTAATGTATATCAGAAAATTATCCCAAATTTGGCAAGTTTTGCTTTGGACATTATTGACCCTGGTCTCTGTCATGAGTTGAATGCATTCAGTTTACCCTCTGGTTTATGTGGACTCTGCCAGTTATTCAAAATAAACCTGACCGCTACAATAAAACCGGTTACTGTTCTGCCGATTTTAATCAACCGAATGCATGCAAAGTGATATAAGACATGGTTAAATGAACGAAACCATGGCGCATAACAATTAAGCAATGTCCTAAAACACACAAACTCCCACACAATCAATGCAGCTGGGTAAAGACTGACAAGTATGAGGGATGAGTGAGATATCAAGGAGGTTCGGGGGGATTAAAGTCAGTCACTGGATCTTCAGTCCTCTACACTGTGCTGAGAGTTACACACAGCACCATATTGGCTTCAGGGGCCCTGCTCATAAGCCTGAGTGTACTAAGTGTTCACGGACATCACACGACTGTAAGTTTCTCAGTATCTTTGTGAATAAATCAGGATGATTTCTGTCGTGGTGAAATGGCTGTTGAGTTTGACTCATGAGGAAAAGAATGGTTTCTTTGGAAAGAAAGCGTGTTGATCTGTTCTCTTCTGTGATTTTGTCATTTCAGCTGGAGGATGCCATATGTAAGAATCCTTTTTTTTTTTACAGTTCATCCATGTGGTGCTTCATCTTAATATTAGTGCCACTTACTGATTTATATTTTTATATTTATATTTTGTAACTGTTGACTTTCTTCCAATCAATCTTAGGATGTGTTTTGTATTTGTCTTTTGGCTATTGTGTATATTTTTATACATATTTTTAAGATATTTTATTGTGTCTTATTATTATTATTATTATTATCCTTTCTCCATGTACTCCAACTTTACTGGCCTGGAATATAAGAACCACTGCAGGTACAGTCAAAATATATCTTCATTATCTATCATTTAGATGTCATATTCAATTTATTTTTAGTTTTAAGCCAGTTTGTGTTTGTGTTTTCATATTTTAATATCCAATATCCTAAAGTCCATGCCTCCATATGAATTTTAAAAAAGCCAGCAACCACTTTCTGTTGCCAGGTGCTTTTGGAGTGGAACTACTGCAAAGTCAAGAAGTGCTCTGAAGGTGATCTCTCTCTCTCTCTCTCTCACACACACACACACTCATCAAAAGCAGGATCAACTGAACATTTGTCAACTGAACTACAGTACTTCAGTAATTACTGTGATGTTAAAAATAGATTTTATTTTGGGAAGAAAGACAGATTACAGCTTTGTTTGCCTTGAAAAAAACTTTATTTTTTATCAGCGATAAAACCAAGCATTTACTCCCAGCCCAGCTTTGAGTTAACAGGGGCACCGATACAGACTCACCCAGCTGAACCTGCCAGACAAAATGTAGATCACACATTATTTCAGTAGGCCTATACTTCTGTCTCACTGAGCCTAGCTCAAAGTGCACTAGATTAGCAGAACCCGTAAGAAAACTGCATATTTTGCATGTTTTCAATGCTGCAACAAGGTTTTGTCTGCGCCTTGCTCATTTGAACTTGCAGCATGTGTTCTTCTCTAAAGATTAAAAAAATGATGATGAAAAAAAAATCCTCTGCAGTGCTGGCCATATAACAATCTCTGATCCAGCTTCATATCTTCTAAACACACTCAATATACAAAAGCAAAATGCAAACTTTCCATTTGATATTTCATATACTATCACTTTTGTCCTGAAACAACCTGAATTCAGTTTTGGTATTCTTGATGTTTTTGCTTGAACTGGTGTTGAACATGGTCCTCTAGAGGCAATTTAACCCATTCAGAAGTTTTGATAAAATGTCCAAAATACCTTGCTTTCAATCTGAAAATAAAGCTTCTTTCTGAATTCCCTTTTGCTCATCACATACTTTGACGATCCTTTTAACTAACTTGACAAGTCCTGTCCTGATTCAACATGCTTAATCCCCTTTGTAATCATCTTAACTACAGATCATTGTTGCACCTACAGTAGCTCTGTTGAACATTGGTGTGGAATCCTATATAACTACAGAGTCCCAACAGTCATTTCATCAAAGTAGACACCACCAGCAACACCTGAAAGTGGCCATCTTTAACGTTCTCTAAACACTGTCATCTATAAAAACTCTGATCTACGCATCTTCTATCGCAGCAGCTTTACTAGACATGGACGTCTTGACTGTGTTCTGGAGGGCAGCCGATGAGGAGGACGAGGTGGTGCTGGACTTCTTCTCCATAGATTTGAACGAGGTTGTGGTTGTGGTGGTGGACTTTTTCTGAACCGTCTGGAAGGTCTTCTTCCTCTTGACGTGAAGGACCTCCATGGCGTCCATGTTGACGCCTTGATGGACCTCCTCGCTGGTCTCCACCTGCTCTGAAGTCTGCTGTTGCTGCTGCTGCTGTTCCATCTGCTGCTGGTGATGCAGCTGAAAGAAGGACGTGGAGAAAGTCTTCATTATTAAAGAACCTGCACACTACATTGTATATGAACTGTTCCTATATACAAGAAGATTGTCTATAGTGAATTACTAAAATTCATCTTCTACGTTCCCTCACCATCATCATGTGCTGATACTTTGCAATAGCCTCATCAGTGCTGACTCCCTCAGCCAGCCCCAGCTCTGCAGCCCGGCGGGCGAGCTCGGCCTTGTGGGAGCCGGGAGGGGTCCAGCCCGCTCCTTTGATCCAGTTCAGGTCTGACTTGTAGTTCACCTGCAACAAAAGGAAGCAACAATTAGAGTGAGCATACAGACAGATTTTAGAGCTTTTTCGCTGAAAACAGCTACCTGCTGCAGCCGAAACGACACTGATGACAGTGGTTGTACATGTTTGAAGAATATGCACCATGTAAGCATAATATCAACTTAAATATAAAAGGTATTAAAATATAGATTTTGACACATGGCCCCTCTATAAGGTCATCAAGAGTGGGTAAATGCAGGACCAACCTTAGGGCCCTTATAATTAGAATTTTTAAATTTTCTTTAGTGGAGCATATTACCAAAGAAATTTGTAATTAATCAAATTACCATAAGGTACAATGACTTACATCACTCTGCAGCTTGTAGGCCTGCTTGGCATGCTTGACATTGAGCTGCTCGGGGTCACAGGTGTAGTCATGGAGCTTGTGGCGGTAGGTGAGGTCACTGGCCTGAGCCTGACTCTTTCTGGCCTGCAGGAACTCGGGCTGGTCGGCATGGATTTTGTAGTGGGCCCGCTCCTCCTTGGACTGGCGTTTATACTCCAGGTTGCTCTGGAGTTTGCTGGCTGCCAGAGAGTGCACCATCTTAGGGTCGTCCTCCACACAGCGCAGCCCCACCTGCTGGCCCTTCTCCTTCAGATGGGACTCCTTGTAGCGGAACTGAGGGAGGGAGAACAAGACAGTTTTCTATGTTCAGACAACTTTTACAGATGAATTAAAGTTGTTGCGAAAACATTTTGGTTTAGGGTTTTAAACAAACTGTTTAAAACAAATTACATGCAGCTACTTCAGGATGCTGTGCCTTAAAATGAGTTAAATACTTTGATTATGCTAATTATGCTCCATCCAGAATACATAGGCAAAATGTTCCAACCTCAGTAGTAAATCATTTTTGTGCTGCAATACATAATGGGACTGTAATCTTGGGAGTAACTTTCTAAAGTCATAAAGAGGCCCAACTGTTTTTTCACCACATTATGATGCATTTAAAAACAAATGGTGCATATACAGTAAGAGCTGCTAATAAATCCTACTTTGTGCTTCAAAAATGTTTCAAAAAAGACTGATGGGACAAACTGAACTATCACATGAACTCACATCACTGGCAATTTCTCTGGAGGCCTTGGCAGTTTGGAAGGGAATAGCATCCAGCCTCAGGTCATAGCCCGATGTCTTCACTTGCTCCCCAGACGCCTTGTACACTTTCTTCATGGGGAAAGAATTTTTGAAGATAAAAATGTCACAAAAATGTCTTTCCATGTGGATTTCAAATCATTTGCTTGTATTTAAGATTGTGAGACGTATCTGAGGCGTGTCTTACATCGCTAATCTGCTGGGCATTCATCTTGGCTCTGACGAAGTCTGGATCATCTGGGTGTAAAGTGTACTTATGCATGTCATCATTCTTCCCAGATTTGTACAGCCTCTGCAGTGTAGAGACATGAGCAGGAAATCAACAGTGTCATTAGCAGTGTTTAGGATTTTACAGTTAGAGCAACAGCAGTTCCTTAAATTAAAATGAGACTTAAGAATGATTTCTTAAGCGTCTTTTCTCCACACCTCACTGCACTGTTGATAGCTCGTCTTAGCGTGGACAATATCAGGAGAGTCAGTCACTGAGGTGAACCTCAGGCTGTCTGGCAGCTGACGATACTTCTTCTGCATGAAGGAAGACCACACACACTTTAACAGCAGGAAATACAGATGGCCGAGACTTGTGTTAAAATAGGTCACATTTAAAGTGAAATGTAATATAGGTTAAATTCAGTGAACGTTACAATTGGGTACCAAAAGTCAAATATCTCTCCTGTTATAAAAGATGTTACAGAAGAAAGACTTTTTTACTTTTTACACACTTTTTTAGAGCAACACTAATGCTACATTGACTTTAAAGGCAAATACAAAGCAATAAAAAACAAATATAGAATCTATCAAATTATTTTTTTTTTTTAAACACACAACATAAAACAATATTGTGTAAATGCAAAATGCAATTTCATATTTTATCAGGGCCGTAGCTACCATTTAGCAAACTGTAGGGAGTTTAATTAAAAATGTACATATGATGAGCTGATTCCACTATTTACAAATGCAATATTCTTTTAATTCGACAACTTTTAGGCCAACAAAATAATAAATAAACAAAGGTGTCAGGAGTCTCGGCCAGACTTTTATAGCTGGCAGTCGAAGGCATTGACCTTCATGTAAGGAAATAAAATGTTTGCTTTCTGGTCATAATACTATGAGGGTGGTGAGGCGTGCGTTGGGGGACTTATGACCTCAGTATTTTCAAAATCCTGGCTACAGCCCTGTATGTGCAAATAAACATGTTTTCTAACTATTACCATTTGCCACATGTACTCACTTCACTTATAAGTTCTCCAGCCTTCTTAGCCGACTCCAGCTGAGGTGCACCCACACCGTCCCAGGCCACTCCTTTCATGTAATTGAGGTCTGACTTGTAGAGTTTCTAGACATAAGGCAATAAAATGTGTCAGCCAAGTTGAAACATATTAGTAATGTCCTTTTGTTTCCTCCCATCCCTTCCTCATCCACACCTCTCACCTCACTCTGCAGGTTGTAAGCCGTTTTGGCCCACTTGACCTTCATGTCATCGGGAAGCACCGTGTACTCGTGCAGTCTCTTCCTGTAGTCCTGATCGCTGGCGAGGGCCTGGGCATTCTTAGCCGTCACCAGATGAATCATGTCTGGGGTGAGGTGGTACTGCCCGCTGGCCGTCAGAGCGTCCTTGCGGTACTCCTGGTCGCTGGCCAGCCGGCCCGCCTGCAGGCAGTGCAGGAGACGCGGGTCGTCCAAGACGCTTTTGACCCCGATGTGCTTCCCTTTTTCCAGCAGGTGGTTGTGTTTGTAGTTGTACTGCAGACACACAGAATTAATAGATGTAGTTTACTGTATTAAAGTGATATTTTGGATGAATATTGTCCAAAATATTGTGTGTTTTTTCTCTTCAGCAATAATGTCTTTAAGTCTACTGTTATCTTACATCACTGGCGATGCCTGTGGAGCTCTTGGCAGCCTGGAAGGGGATGTCCTGCATGGTGAGTTTGTAGCCCTGAGCCCTGAGAGTGTGCCAGGACTCTCTGTATTTGATCTGGAGCAGAGGGACACACAACCAAAGATCTTTAACCATAAAATAACACATACTATGAAAAAAGAAGTCACAGATGTTGTCAGAGTATTTTGTGTGCTGCACAGATCACAGGAGCTTGTACTACCTCACTAAAGTTGGCTGCATTGATCTTTGCTTGTGTAATCTCTGGTCTCTCTGTTGTTATAGTGTAGTTATGCTGGTCATTCACCCCTTTCTCTTTGTACAAACGCTGGGAGAGAGGGATGAAACACATTTTATAAGTCTTTCTAAATGACAGCTGTGAAAGTATTGAAACAACAGGATGCCTTTTGACATGTGCAACTTAATTAAGCAAATAAAAAACAACCAAACAGAAAATGTGAGCAAAGCTTACTAGAACAGAACTAAAACAATAAGCTCATTGTCTTACTTCATTTGTGATCTGTCCAGTGAGTTTGGCATGGATGATATCTGGAGAGTCAGCCACAGAGGTGTGCTTGAAGTTGTATGGCTGCTGACGGTACTTTTTCTGTTATAGAAGAAGAAAGTTGGTCTCTGTTAAGTTTTTTTTACATATTTTAAGGTAAATCAATTCAAGGAAAGGAAATCAACATTCAAAATCCAGAAAAATGACAATGAACATCAACACACAAGGTACGTTCATGATTATATACTGTTGTACTTTTTAAGATCTAGACCTACATGTTTGCAGCATTAACTGTACTAACTCTACAGTACTGTATGTACTCTAAACAAATTGAAAAAGGAATAAATAGAACAAAAGAGAAGGAGATGTCCTACATCACTGATGAGGTCTGTGGCCCTTTTGGAGCCTTCAATCTGCAGAGCCCCAGTGGCGATCCAGGCTGCACCACGCAGGTAGTTCAGGTCAGAGCGATACACGTTCTGTGACAAACACACACATGAAAATACATCAACAATGCAATTCTTTCAACTGAACTTTCAAACATCCAGCTGGAGTAATTTCTGCTAAAATGTTTCAGTAATAAACAAGACAAAGACTATGTATGTACACTTTAAAGTATTATACACTAACAATAGAAGCTCTTACATTCAAACAACACATCGCAAAGTTAGTATGGCACATGTATGTAATAACCAATTGATCAAACATTTGTTGAAAAATTGATGTAGCACTCTTCTTTTTAAATGAAGTGAAATGAGTGATTATAAGAGGGGCTGCTGTCTACCTCACCTCGCTCTGCAGAGCGTATGCTCTCTTGGCCGCCTGCACCTTCATGTCATCAGGCAGCGAGGTGTACTGATGCAGGGTGAGCCTGTAGTCCTGGTCACTGACCAGCGACTGGGCCTTTTTAGCGTGGGCGACCTCCATCATGTCCATGGACAGGTGGAACTTCGAGAGCTGCTGCGCCGAGTCCTGCTTGTACTTAATCTGGAGAGGGACAAGAGAGAGAAAGTGTTACAATATATTATTTGAATTCAGTTTTTATGTCTGCTGAGTTACAGTTAGGAAGCACTTACATCACTCTGTAGCTTGCTGGCATGGACCGAGTGAGCGATGTTCATGTCGTCCTGCAGTCCCTTCAGTCCGATCATCTTCCCTTTTGTCTTCTCAAATTCTTCTTTGTACTTTTGCTGAAATGACAAATCATTCCCTTTCAAGATGCTGTAGCAAGATGAGTAAAGTGAGATGCTGTGTTAAATGCTTCAAGGCATCAGTGTGTTTAATAATCAGTTAAACAAAACTAGAATGAATATAGACAGGATTTAACTGTTGTTTGAGGCTCTACTGTTGTGTGACAAAATAACAATCTGCAACTTTTGCAGACAAATATTTTTTAGGCCCACGGTGAAAATTATACACATAACAAGAAGTGTAAGATGCAAGCTCACGTCGCTGAGGATCTCTGCAGATGCTTTGGCGGACTGGAAAGGAATGGCATCCAGACGCAGCTTGTAACCGCCATCACGTAACTTAGTCCAAGATTCCTTGTAACAGCTCTGAAAAAGCACACCGCAGATGTATAAACTTAGTTCCACTTGGAAAACCTCACACACACAAACGCAGCTGACTGGATGGATTGACTGGCTGTTTGATGGATTTCACGTGTCACTGTGTGAGTTCTTGTGAGTGTGGTTTTACCTCACTGAGGTTCATGGCATTGAGCTTGGCCTGAACCATCTCAGGCAGCTCTCCACTGAGCGTGTAGTTGTGCTTCATGTTTTCACCCTTCTCCTTGTACAACCTCTGTAAAGACGAAAGCAAGGCATTACTGATCATCCAGTTTACCTCCCATTTATCCCCCTGCCTGTTTATAAAGCAGCAGTAAGTTCAGTCAAAAAAGATAACAAGTATGTACATTTTAGAAAGATGTGACAAATCATAATATTTGCAAGTGACACAAATACATCAGATTCAATGCATTTTAGTTGCATACTATATTGTGTGCATTAAACAAATGATTGAGAGCACAAACGACAGCTGAACTTACATCAATGGCCAGTTTGTTGCTGAGTTTGGCCTGGACCATCTCCGGAGTGTCTTCAATGCTGGTAAACTTCAGACCACTCACATGTTGACGGTACTTTTTCTAGATTAAAAAAATACATAAAAAAATGTCAGCGCAACTGTCAGCGAGAGGAAGCCATAAACAAACTGGTGCATGTGCACTTCATGAACAGTAGAGGGCACAATTTTATCACAAACAATTGTACTATTAAATAAACTACCCGGCAAAATGAAACAAATGGAAACTGGTCATTTTTTGAAAATATTTTCTGTAAGATAGACAAATATACAGTAGATACATAGATAGATAAAAGTCTGCTCAGGAGGAACTCAAGGCTCTGTTCTATTTAAGTGCGGTCTGTCATTTCATGGTCTAATGATGGTAACCCTGACTGGGATGAGCCTTAAAATAAGTGGCTGCTTATGAAGAGGTTATGAATAGAGTCTGGTGTTGGCAGTCTGCAATAGATGTGTCACAGAAATATCGTTCTGTACCGTTTGCATGCATTTACAAAAAAAAAGCGTTCATAAAGGGGAGTTTCTTTATTTTTTATTCTACAAAATTAGGACAAAACAAAATGCTATTGTGACAAATATGTAAAAGGTTTAGAAAGGAGTTGACAGGACAACCATTGTGCTAGATTAGAGGCTAGATGATTATATCTATAGATGTTCAACTGACTCCTAAAGTTGGTTAGTTAGTTATCTGTGATGCAAAAGATCCCCAAATGTCTGACTTCTTCTTGAGCTTTTTCCTCTAAATGTCTTAAATATGAATGCAACTCAAATGACCAAGGTTCATAAACAGCCTCTGGGCCCTATTTCCAGTTTATGCACACACTAAACTAAGAAGATCTGGGCACCAAGAAGCTTTTAGGAAACTGGACACTTAATGGGGGATGCTTCACAGCTTTCCCTTAGAAGGTCTGGATGGCACAAATAAAATTCGTCAGTGCATCCTGTATTTCCTGATCTACCTTTCTATGATAACTGTGATGTAATATTTCAATGTAAGTAATGTGGACCCACAAACCTAATTAATTTGGTAAAGTGAAAGAAACATGGAAAAAGGGAGCCCTAATTAGTGAAGCTGAATCTTTTCTATATGAGACCGCTTTAGTTACTATAATCAGTCTGGTCTCTTGTTATAGCTGGGGGTAGTCCACGTACTTAACCCAGTTTCTGGAGAACAGGAATGGTCCGCGGCTCTTTAAATACATTCTGACCTAAGCTGTAAACCTAGATATGTGCCTTCCAGTCACATGTTCCACAATCACGCTTATCACTTTCTCTTGCTCTCTGTGCTAATTTGCCTACATAGTTCTCTAGTTATTAATAGCACTTAAGTGTGGTTAATCATACGCTGCATGATAATTGGTTTAAATTACATTTGAGTTCCAATACAATTACCATAAATGAGGGAAATGTTAATGAAGATCAAGGATGGAAACACGCTGTTGCTGTGGGTTAGTGTTAGCATAAGTGTAGAGATTTCTTTTTTAAATTTAATATTACCAACTATTTAAACCCTTAACCCTGCAGCTGATTTCAGCAATGCATTATGGGTCACAGGGTTGGAGGTTACCTCGCTGACGAGCTCCCCGGCCTTCTTCGCCTGCTGGACATCCAGAGATTTTGAGGCCTCCCAGCCGACGCCCTTCATCCAGTTCAGATCTGACCTGTACTGTTTCTAAAAACAGACACACACAGATTTCACTTTCAAATGACAGATTCTTGCATCTACAGTCCTGCAGTTAATGAATCACTTTCGCATTAAAACAAGTTGTTATTTGAATGTCTAACAATGAGACTTACATCGCTCTGCAGTCCGTAGGCCTTCTTAGCCCAGGCAACATTCATGTCAGTTGGCAGCGTAGTATACTCATGGAGGAAAGTCCTGTAATTGGTCTCGGTTGCCAGGTCTTGAGCCTTCTTGGCGTGGCTGATGTTCAGCATGTCCAGATGAACACTGGGGACGAGATTCATTTCATACAGTACATGAAGAGTAAACGACACAAGATTTAAGGCCAGTTCTTGTGGTATTTTGCTGAATCGGTGCTCTTTGGTTATTGGGGTCATTCCCACTACAAAAGAAGAAGGTTATTGATCACAATGTCAGCAATTTTCAATGCTGATGAATCTGCCAATAATGCAGATATAACCTTTAGAATGTGATGTAATGTTGTCTATGTTTTAAGAAGATATCTATGATTTCTAGTCAGTGTTCATGACTTTGAATGTTGAATTAAATCCCTTTACCTCTTTCAGACAACATCCTTCAGGAATTTTAGAGCTCATAAATCATCACAACACACACAGTGTTCCCCTCAGAGGCAAACATCTGCACTTATTTCACCAGAGGTGAAGGACAAATACAGCAGAGACAGAAAATGACGTCTTAATGATCTATGCAATCGGCGAGTCATTCAGGTAAGGGCATTTTACATGATCTTTTACTAATTTGCTGAAGAGGACAATGGGATTGGGACATTGCTAAAAACCAACGGCAAATGCACCTTCACACTTCTACTTTGTCTGCTTTGACATTAAACCAGCTGTAAATCAGAGGTTCAGTGATTAATTGTTCTGCTGTTTATCTCACCGGCTACATAACTACAGTTAACTGTATTCACCTGGTGTCTCAGGTGTGATATTATCCCAGATCAGATAAATTTGGGTCTGAAGGACACGTGTTAAAAAAACCCCATTCAAGGTCAAGAGCCTCACCTGTATTTGGTCTTAGTGTCCTCATAGTCCTTCTTGTATTGTCGGCCACTCTGTAGTTTGGTGGCCAGAGCAGAGTGGGCCATCTGAGAGTCATCACTGACTGACTTGATGCCAATCACCTTGCCTTTGTTTTTCTCATACTTCTCCTTGTATTTGACCTGCAAGAGGACAAGATATTAGTGGTTTTTACCAGTCTATGAATTTGCCTGAATTTATTACATAATAAAAAAAATTCTGCAGGTATGTACTAATCTGCAAATATTCAAGTTAAAATACATTGTTGCACTTGGGAAATAAATACTTATTTTCTCCTCAGGCCAACCTCAAAGATGCAGACTAGAATAACACTTAGAATAACTCACATCACTGGCCAGGTCTCTTTTGGCTTTAGCGGTGAGGATAGAGAGAGAGTCCAAACGCAGCTCGAAGCCCTTTTCCCTCTGCTTCTCCCAGTTGCTCTTGTACACTTTCTAAATAAAAAAGTAGAAATCTGTATTAGAAATAGTGAATGAAAATAGGTTTCATTTGGCATTTCTACTTTGATTGATGTAACAGAATGTTCTGTGTAAAATGGCACAGAGCCTCTTTCAGTTTGGAGACGCACTTATCACGATGACATACTGTCATGATGACACAAGAAACACATGATGACAAGAGAAATGGGAATATAAATGACGTAATGATTTTCTTCAGCTTTTAAAGTTGCATGTAAGTTGGTTTTCAGACAGAGAGTATTTTCGGTTCCCGATTAAAAAGTCACTTGTGGATGAGTCACCAATGTTTACCACAGTTTCTTTGGTAGATGTAGACTTGAGACTTGAGAAACAGTTTCTCAACTTTTAGTACACCAGTAATTACACAGACAATTTCTGAAGGGACTGTAAGGACTTCCTATACATGCAAGTCAAATTGGAATGAATTACCTTTTTGTGTCAAACGTTGCGTGGGTCTCGTGCCAGTTAAACTTTTAAACAGTTAAAGTGCATTTTCTATACTAATCTAATTTTCCTAATTTCTAATTAATGGACTAAGTCCTTGGTTAATCAACTTTATTTTGTGCCTTATCGGAACACTAAATACGTTATAAGAATCCTGAGCTGAAGATTTGAAGTTGGTTTAAAAAAATTTAGATCAATTAATCTTTCTGAGAACAGACCATGTTGAACCAGTAGCCAGGTCACACAATCAGAACTGTATAATATGCTTTACTGTACTGTATGAGTACATCACCATGGCAACCTCTTCCTCAGCAGTGAGCATTAAATGTTGACATTTAAAGTGAAGGGGCATGACGTCAAGAAACAAGGCTGCTACTGTACTGTATATTCTTTATATAACAGATGTAGGATGTAAATGAAAAGGAGCATCGCGGTAGTTAAGTGCACTGATAAGTAATCCTTTCTGTATTCTCTTAATAGACAAACTCAGTCTATTTTTTGCTAAGACATTACTGGCCTCACCATCATCGGAAAAGAAAACTACATTTTATAGTTGAACAGATTAGAACAACATAAGAAACTGTTTAATTCACTGAACTTACCCCACTGAGAAGGTCAGCGTTGGCCTTTGCTTGTCTGAAGAGGGGCTCATCTTTTGTCATGGTGTACTGGTGTATTATCTGCTCTGTGTTTGCTTTGTACGCCAGCTGAAAATCCGAATCAGATAGACATGTGATGAGAGAGTGCACCGTAATTAAATGTACACGATTACAGCTTTAAAGTGAAGACCTTACGTCGCTCTGCAGTTCCTGGCTCTTCTTGGCGTGTTTGATGGAGAGATCGTCCGCCACCTGGGTGAACCTGATGCTGTCTGCCTTCTGACGGTATTTAGTCTGTGAGAAAAAAGGGCATACAGTAGATAAACAGTGCGCCTAATACAATGTAAAGTTCATTAACAAAGTGAAGTATGTACACACAAACACATAATTGTACTGACATCACTGAGCAGCTCTCCGGCTTTCTTGGCCTGGGCAATGTTCATACATCCTTCAGTCTCCCAGCCCACTCCTTTCATCCAGTTCAGGTCTGAACGATACTGGTTCTGCGGAGCAACAAAAAGTGTCAAAGTTCAAATCCGGGTAATATTTTACCATTTGAATAACAGACTAGGGCTCATCCCTTCCTCCCGTCTCTCACCTCGCTTTGCAGGGAATAAGCCTTTTTGGCCTGCTGGACCTTGATGTCGTCAGGCATGACGGTGTAGTCGTGCAGCTTTGTGCGATATTCCAGGTCACTGGCAAGGGCCTGAGCCTTTTTGGCATGGCTCAGGTTGATCATGTCCAGAGGAAGGCTGTACTGGGCCTGGCTCTCCTTGGAGCCCTTCTTGTACTCAATCTGAAGTGGTGCCAATTTAAAAAATGGGTAAAGTGGTCACACATATGCTGTAGCTGCATTAAGAGTTATATGTGTGAAAAAGTGCATTTTAATGCCTGTAATTGCTGTTGCTAAAATGACTTGTGCTTACATCGCTGCTCATCTTGGCCACTTGAAGAGAGTGCAGAGTCTTGGAGTCGCTCATGTTGACCCCCACTGCCTTTTCCTTGTCCTTCATGTAGGTCTCTTTGTATTTAATCTGAAACACATACCCGTCTGACTTAACTATCATATTTGATTAAACCCACTTGGGTTGTTGCTCAGACATTAGCTCTGTCTCAATTAGCTTGTATCTCCGTGCAGTGGAGAAGAGCGTGTGTTTGCTTACATCACTGGCGAGGTCCCGGGAAGCCTTAGCTGCTTTGACACTCAGGTCGTCCACGCCGATGTCGCAGGCTTTAGACTTGGTTTTCTCCCACTCCTCCTTGTATTTAATCTGGAGCGATGAATTCAAACGATCAAATTATCACTTGAAAAATGAGAAGTGATGTTCTGTGAACATGTAAAAAAGTGCGAGAGAGAATGTGTCTGTGTTTTAACTTACATCACTGCACAAGGCAGCATTGGCTTTGGCCGTTTTGATTTGGGGCAGGTCCTGGGACAGTGTGTACTGATGTTTGTTTTTGACTGGACTGTACTTGACTTGGTCAATGTGTTGCCTGTAGTTCTTCTGCAGAGACAATTATTTTTACAAATAATAAATGTATCACATAAGATGATCCACCTACCTGAGAAAAATATTTTTACAACCATAATGCTTTTTGTTGAAATTTGAATGTAATTTGAATCCACGCTACATATTGACTTAGTGCTGCAAAAAAATAATTGATTTGAGAGAACTCACATCTTTCAGTGGGTCCAGCTTCCTTTGGCTTTGGTAGCCTGGTGTGAGGGTGGCTGGGTAGTTGTATTCACCCTGCTCCTGTTCACAGCCTTGTTTATAAGCAATCTGGAATTTACAAAGAAGACTGTGTCAGTGATATTACTGGCACAGCAGTTATTCGATTTGTTTGTCAAGTTTCATAATCCAATCCTCATCAACCACAAGTTCAAGTGAACATTTGTCCATGGATTATATAAAAAATAAAACACTGAACATTTCTATGCCTTTTTTGTCAATAAAAGAGAATAGCAGGTGAAGGAGAATAGCTATTCAAAATCCAAAATGTCAAGATAGCCCTTGAATACAAAACTGGATTCAAGCAGAGCCAATTTGGGATGTTAATAACTTGCATACATCTTTAAATTGCAAGTGTATATTATGGTAAGTCCATGAAAAACAAGGCTTACATCACTAGCCAGTTTCCTGGCTTTCATGGCATGCATAGTCTTCTTATCGATCCCTGAGTCTTCATAGTGGCCCTTCATATCGCTGGTGTACTTCTCTTTGTACTTGTTCTTTTGAAAAAATAAGAAACATCAGTATACAGGACTCTCTAATATAACCATAACAGCCACACGTTTGCCCTTATGACATATACAGTGAAGTAAAATATATAATGTTATAGGTTTTCTAGAATGCTTTGACATCACGGGGTCACAGGTATTTGGAATTAAAACAGTAATGTGAAATAAATGATGTTGATTGAAATAGTGTGTCATACTTACATCACTTGTGAATTTGGCAACTTTAGCAGCATTTTGAAACTGTGGTGTCTCACAGAAATTGATGCTGTGACCTTTGGTGTTCTCCAAGTCCTTCCTATACTCCACCTGTTAGAACATGTTGTTGACGTTTGTAACATTTTTCATTGCAACCGCCTTTTTTGTTGTTGTTGTTGAACAGTCAGGGCTGATCCTATGTGACACCATGTTATGTGCTAAATATAAAGCACCTGCCACTCATCAGTCACCATCACTGACACCCCATCATAACTCAAGAGTCACAGAGACAGACATTGAATCTTAAATGTGCTTTGCTGAGCTTAACAATGACAGCATGGCACCATTTAACTTGTGAGTCCCTTTACCACTAAAATACCACACAGGGAGATTTTTGTCACCTTTAAACACCCAAGCTAAAGCAGAACATTGTTCACAGGCAGGAAAAACTACTGTGGGTGAATAATGTCTCAGTGTGGTTTTTAGTGTAAGGCAAGACTCAGAATAGATGCTAATAGCTAACATGTATGTGTCATATCCCCAAGGCTCAGAATAGTTGCTCAAGAGTGCAGCACTGTGTCCCTGTGTGAGGTAACATTAGTTTGACGGGATGTCCCGTGGCCTTGGAGGTAAGCTGTAACCCCACCGGACAGGCATGTCAGAGATGCCAAAAATGCAAGTGGGTAGCTTCATGTCTGCTGGAAACTGACACAGGATGCCCAATATTTCCAGCTCGAAACACACACACACACTGAGCAGCAACATTTTTATCTGGAAAG
This sequence comes from Macquaria ambigua, assembly GCA_008360985.2. Classification (NCBI taxonomy): domain Eukaryota; kingdom Metazoa; phylum Chordata; class Actinopteri; order Centrarchiformes; family Percichthyidae; genus Macquaria; species Macquaria ambigua. The sequence continues at coordinate 1,154 of VMKM01001329.1, read as the reverse complement.
GCTTTGTCATAGACTTTAAGATAGATTTAACAATATTTATAAAAAAAAACAACTTCCTGGATAAAGCTAGATGAAAGACAAATGTGCTGACTGAAGGTCTGGTCTTTGCCTTGTGAGTCTGACAGTCACTGGCGAGCTCACCTCACTGACAATCTTGTTGATCTTTCGGGCGTTCTTTAGAGCCAGATTGTCCTCGGATGTCAGACTATGGAAGTGTGATGTGCCCTTCATCTGGTTTAAGTCCTTCTTGTATTTTAGCTGCAAAGGGATGAAAGATGATTTAGTGCATATAGGAGGACAACGTGTTGTATTTCTGTAGGATCAAGAGATCAGTGGTGCACACGGTCTACTTTAGTCAGGGTGGAGAGAGAGAGGCTCTCTCATTGTAGTCCCTCATCTATTCTGCCCAGTGATGACAAGGCCAGATGATGGATGAAGGTGAAGCTCTTACACTCTACACTCTGCAATGTTTTGACAGCATTTACAACCAGTGCACATGGCTACACAACTGATACAGGGTCCCTTTTTAACCGCACAACAGACAGACCAACCTTCCAACTACTTTAATTTTAGACTCAAGATGTAGTGAAGTCTCATGAAGGGCCTAAACTGTATGTTTATCAAAAATATGGTATCTAGTGTTTATCTGCACCAAGGGTTTGTTTTGGAAGTGAATGTTGCTGTCAGGTTGATACTCACATTACTAGCATGTTCCTGAGCCTTCTTTGCAAGATGATAACCAGGAGTGATCATGGCAGGGAAACTTCCTTTGCCTCGTTGCTGCTCATACTCCTCAGTATAGGCAATCTGCAAACAAAGGGTAACTTATTTAATTCAATTCACTGACCATCCTATGTGGTTTTGCAAGAGGCTTTTACATTAAACTCATTAATCAAACAGTAAGAGTAAACTTCTTACCTGGCTGAAGTTCTCTGCATTTTCTCTGGCGTGAACTGCTTCAGCTACCGCAGCCTCAGTGCTGGCTTTACCCTTCATCTCCTGTTCGTACATCTGACGATACTTTATCTAGTAGGACATGAAAGCCATTACCACCTGACGATCGGGGGTCTGCAGCAGTGTTTGTATGCATATGTGTACGTTTTTATATTGTCTACTTACAGCACTGGCCTGCTCACTAGCCTTCTTTGACATCT